>JALIZH010026150.1:0-126979 GCA_030522465.1 Rhipicephalus appendiculatus
GGAACTCGCTGCAAACGACATGTATCTCAACTGCCATAACCAACAGAAAGTTGATGAAGCGTTGTCATAGGTAGCGTATACTTGTCGCGCACCGTGTTTGCGAATCTCCCTAGCAAGGTTAACATCGTGCGGGGAGGCCGTATACATATTTACCTCAGATAGTGGCATCATCGAGGCTTCGGTAAACGGAGCTGTGACAACTCTACAAACGGGAATCGCTGGGTGGGTGCCCGTGCTACGCTCTTCCTCAGGTTTTACAGCTGCCATCCCTCTTTTTTTCAACCATCCTGCTATAGAAAATTCGCCGCAAGGTGTAAAGAACGCCCTTGTAGACCTAATCGTTTGGCATCCCGTACTTACATCGTAATTTTGAAGTACCGAGCTTAGCACATCAGCAGTGGTGCTACGTTAGGGGTTTCCTGCACTTAAGTTTTTAAAATAATCTTATTTACTTGGCTAATAACATAAACGGCAATATTAAATATGAATATGTATCGAACCAGTATACGCCGCAATTCATGAAAGTTCGATGAGGCCAGTAAGGAAATCACAACAAGCAGGGTACATGTACCTCCACAGAAGTTTGTGCTTTAGGCGAGAATATAAGATGTACAATACGCCACGACTTACGTTGTCGTTCCCGGAGATGACGGTGAGCTCATCTCCTGACACATGGATCACTGACTTCCGAGACCCCCCCTCCCCCCCCCACTCCGGTTTGCTTAAGTGGTATTGGTGCCTGACTGCTGACCCGAAGGCCGGTGGATCGAATCCCGATCGCGGCATCCGTATTTCGATAGAGCCGAATGCTAGAGGGCCGAGTAGTAAGATATAGGTGCATGGTTAAAGAACACCAGACGGCCGATATTTTCGGAGTCTTCTCCTACGGCATCGTGAAAGTCACCTCGTGGTTTTTTGCACATATCCCCAGAAATCATTACTTTGAACTGCGAAAACCCCACACTAACGCAATGAAACACGCACATATTAGAAATAACAGGAATTGTGTTAACATACCACTAATCCCAATTCCTGCTGGAACTGGGTACATAAAGATGCAGCGCGTACGTTAAAATAGGCCTAATAGGCCCGGATCTTCCTCTCCTCCTGACCTTTGCCCCGATTGACTATCCCTCACGGCCTATGACATTTCAGTATTGGGGCGCCAACATATTGCCCTATGGTCAGTTATAACCCAAGTTAAATGTACGCTCCGCCCACAGCTGTCTCTGTCCCACTCAGAATGAATTGACATAGAGGCAGCATCCAATTGCGTCTGCTCAATTCCGTGACGTCAACCACATTCCGCGTGTTGCATGTAGCCGATTTTTCCAAGCAACAACATATCAGTGTCGCTGACTTTTGGTCAGTAACTTAAGCTTAGTGGAAAATTTCAGCAGATTCTGTCATCTTTGCTTACGGAAACACCAGCAGGGGCGATGAATATTTATTTATATACGCCGCGGTGGTTTAGTGGTTATGGGGCTCGATTGCTGACCCGAAGGTCGAGAAATTGAATTAGGACTTGTGGCCGTCACATTCCAATCGAGGCGATATGCTACAGCCCCGTGTACTTAGATTTAGGTGCACGTTGAAGAACACCAGATGATCGAAGTTTCCGGAACCCTACACTACGGCGTCTCTGATAATCATATCGTGGCTTTGGGACGTAAAACCCCAACAAGTGTGATTAATTATTTCAGGAAGTTTTATGGAATTGAACGAGATATATTTTTATTGTTCAGTATTATTTTTCTTTCAGAAACGTAATGTGCAGTCAGTGGCTTATAAAAAATTAGAAATGAAGAACTTGTACTCTGCCAACTGCTACCTTTTTTTATCTGAAGTCTTTCTTTATAGAGGCATTACGCGGCTTCAGTTGCATATAGCGACGAACACATGTGTATAACGTACTCCTTGCAAGCTTTCCCGGCAGGTCCTTGCGTTTGAACTTTGGTGAGCTTGTTATAAACCTCTGAAACGCAGGGAGACGTGGTCATCGCCTTGCACTTAGTGCAACAAAGGGGACATTGACACCACTTTCGCCGTCGCACTGTACTCCCTTCAGCAATCCTTAAAGGTATACACTACCACAATTGCGAAACTGCAAAAAAAAAAAAAAAAAACTTTCAGATAGTTGGCGAGATGAGATATTGGAGCCAGTCTGGAACGATCGCCATCTCGGTCCTTTTCCTCACCGAGTGGAGAAAGCAGCAGAACTTAAGAGACGACCGATGGTCCGATGGACGACGCCGTAATGGTACGGCTACGCCAGGCAGAACAAATTTCCCTTGCGGCCATTTATCCACGTCCTACCATTCCGACATCGGACGCACGTGCCGCAGCTTCAGGAAATGTATGAGGAAAATGATCCGACGCTCCCTTCTTCCCTGGTTGCCCGTCGTCCGGATGTAAGAGGTGCGTCGACCTTCGCTGTCTCTTTCTCTTGCACTGAACGGGAACCCTGAGGCATTTTGAATGACATCCGGTATTCTCCTTTGAGAATCTTTGCGTGTTGAGGGGTGCGGCTGAAAAGTCAGCGACGTCTTCTGCGCATCTCCTCTGTAGAAACACGAACTAAAGAGAACACGTCAAAAGACGTGTTCTCTGAAATGTGCTCCCACGCAGAGCTGTGGCTTCTGTCGTATTTGCCTCCAGCTGTTCATGTCCTTGCAATATTGTGTAGGTTGTAAATGTGCGAGACATAGTGCAAGACATAGCGCAGGACTTATTGCTAGACTTGATCAAAGAAAGACTTGGGGAAAAACTTTGTTAAAGGGTTTGTGAAAGGCCTTGTGAAAGACTTAGTGCTAGGAAAAGTACTGGGAATAAGGTGACGCGGAAGAACGTGCAAATGTATCGAGTAGCTCACAGTGCACGTTGGCTAATCTGCGTCGTTTCGTCTCGAAGGTTTTGAGCGGCACGAGCACAGTGTGATGCACTTGCTTCTCTTCCGATAATATTGGATCAAGCGCTTAATTCCGGTTTTCTGAATATCTATAGAAATCCTTCTGCAAAAAAAAAAATCACTAGCACATAACATTAGGGAAGCAATCAATCAATCAATCAATTTTTATTTGGCATTCATTACAGCAAGATAATGAACACGAGGACAAGAACAAAAAGCAGAACGTTGAATTCATGTCGAACTCAAAAGGACGGACAATGATTCCTGAAAGTACCTAGTAATTAATGAATGATCAAGCCTTTGACTTCACTTATGAAATATCAAATATTTTAAGAGCAATATCCGTATTTTTCGCGAAAGAGCTTATCGAAGCGGCAAGCCTGCCAAACGAGGCTTTGAGTCTAGTCAGTGTAGCAGACCCCAGGTTTTTTAGTCTGAAAACGAAGCTTCAAGCACGAAGAGAAGCAGCAGCGTACTTCCCATCCTGGAAGGAAATGAAAAAAAAAAAAAACGCTTCCGTAATGGCGTAACTCAGTTAAAAAACGTCAGTCTTCAACGTTCGAAGGATTGTAGCTTTTACTGCTGCTTCGTGGTGCCGCACTGCTACTTGGTGATACCGCAGATGTGGTACGTGCAACGGAAAAAAAAATTGAAATTCGAATAACCCACGAGAAATGAAAAGTATGGAACAATGGAAGAAAGAGGCGGAAAGACAGCCCGATTACACAGTTAGACCGGTTGGCTACGCTGCGATGTTGAAATGAGTAAAGAGACGACGAAAGAGCGTAGGAAAGAGACTCTACAAAAAACAACGAAAGAAACAAACAAAATAAAGTAGATTACGAAACCTTTTAAAGTCTGTCTCTACGCCCGGCTGTGCGATGATGATAGAGAAGATCGCAAACACCTAACCAAACGCCGCGAAAACTTTCGTGAGACTGTTCATTTCGCATGAAGAGTGGGATGTCTAGAGTTAGATACAAGATCTGACAGGTTGATAAGGACAAAAGGTGTGCGGGGTTTTGTTTCAGCGTTTCCCTGCGATATACGTTGGTTGTGTCTTCTTTCAGTCTCTTGTTAATCTTTGTAGCTTCTTTCTGTCTCAGAAAATGTCGTTTCATTTCCATCGTTTTTAAGCGCCAGTGTAGCAGCTGATAATTTGAGGGCTCACAAGTAGTCTCGTACTGATATTTGAAGAAGAGGAACAGACCTTTTAATTTCCCTATTTTCGGAAGCGTTAATCAAGCCTCTACTCAGGCAGCGTTAATTATTGGATGAACTCTGTGTACGAAATTCTGCCCTCTCTTCCCCCCCCCCCCCCCACACACACACACGCCTACACATGCACACGCACGCATGCATACAAAAAACTTGTGGACAATATTACGTACGGATGCCTCGATTGGCTGGTTTTAGGCGCGCAAGAAACGAACAGCGAACTTACACACTTGGCTACACAAAACACGAATCGCATGGGTCCTGGTTGAAGTTTTCTTTTGCTTTTGTACGTGTCATACAGCTGCGAAGTCTTTTGCATGAAAATATCACAATTAACATACAGCAAAAAAAAAATGTATGAGCACAATGAAGGAGCTAGACAACACACCCCACCCGCCAAAATTTACGCTGTCCACAACGAGCACGAACAAAGTTATGGTAAACTAACTTTTACCCATCAAACAACTTACATATTAAACGAATGGCAACGTAAGCTTAACTTTGTACAGAAAAATCTTTCGAGGTACAAGTTAAAAATGATAATGCAGGAAAGCATACGATTTGATGGATCATAAAAAGCTACTGCTATAAGCAGCGGTAGTAGTCGAGTGATGGAAATTTGTATTGCATGTATAGTATTAACCATAAAAATAAGATGTGTCACATGTCTGCATTGTAATATCAAATTTTTATTTGGGCTTTATTTTCTCTATTGCTTCTTTTGTACACGATGGTGGATGCCGCTAAAGCTTTTTTTTTAAAATCAAGATGGACAACTGTACAAATATTAGGGCTCTACGGACTGTGTACAAGGGTGCTGGGCCTTCTGTCAGGTGATATGCCTTTAGCCTCAACATCAATTTATTTCTTGTACAAGGAAAGAATGAAGCAATTTTAGATATTGAAAAAAAATGCATATTCAACAGTAACGCATCTTCTACGACCCCATTCTCCTCGTTCAGCTCATTGTCAATTATACACATAATTTTGGATGGGCTACACAAAATGAGGCAGTTACACAGAACGTATTTAGGACTACGCTTACATGTAGCTGTTAGGACTATGCTGTTACAGGCCACCTTCCTACCGCAACTTGAATAATCCGTTACGCGTAACCAAACCCTTCGAAAACATTCCTGCGTGTCGTTCACTTTGCATAATGCGTAGTATTTGCAAATTCAGATACCGTATCTGACAGGTTGATAAGGAGAACATATATGCGTAATCTAGTTTCATCGTTTCCTTCGATATACGTTTGTTGTGTCTTTTCACTCTTTTCAGGCTTAGTTGCTTCACTTTACAAAGCCCCTACTTGTTTAGCATAGTCGGAACTAAGTTTTGTGCAACAGTTTTTTTTTGCCTAGCCCCCAAAATTAGGTGTAGAGTCAACAGTGAGCTGAACAAGGTGAATGGGATCATAGAGTGATTAAAACTTGCGTTAATTAAGTGTGTGTGGAAATGACCACGGTCACAGTTAATGCATCGACACAAGGTATTCATGTTCTTCATTGCTTTGAGAAAATGAACATTGACTCAAACTAGGGCCTTCTCTCGTACATGCGCACTGGTGTGGTCTTTGCGGAATCCATCCAGAAAAAAAAAACAGACATCAAGAGATAAGAAACGGCATCGTGTAACACATGTTTTCTCACCGTAATGTTTCCTTATCGGCATTCGATCTGCGTGGTACAGCCCTGTGCCTGATGAAGAATCGATTCCTCATCTGCGAAATCAATTCCTCTCTTTCATTTCCTTCTCTCTTTTTCTCTTTTGTACGTTTTATTTATTTCTGTGCAGTCGTGTCATTACATTCCTCTTCAATCTCTCCTGTTTTATTTCTCTCCTATTCTTTTTCCATATCTACTTCAATTCCTATATTCTCCTCTCAAGATTGCAGGCCGGTGTTGGGCTACTCCCGATGGCAGTCGTCGGCATCATCCTCTTTGTCCTTCGTTGAAAATTGTTTCCGTATCAGACTATGCTAACAGTATCGGTTATATGGTTTACGCACATAGATGTTCACGAGGTACTTAAACGCAGCTACGCAACGGGGGGATATGCCGTACAGCTGTTTCTTGGCTAACATTGACCAACGTTTACTTGTACAGTACTCGCGAATTGAAACACATTAAAACGCTCAGCATAACGAATGGCGAGCAAAATTTCTTGTATACAAAATCTTGTTCATGAAAATAATTGCATTGGTGCATTGATTGGTTTCTTGAAATAAACACGTCACAAGGCCTGGCTTCTACCGGTAATAGTGACTCCGACCTAACCGTTCGAGTCAAAATTGCGCCGGTGGCACCTGAACTCCAGACGCTGGCAACGAAAGCATAGGCATTACATAGCCCTAAGTTTTCGCGTTTCAATCTGTGAGTACTGTCCTCCACTTCACCTTTTTAACTGCGCGTAATAATCGTCATTCGGGATGCACAGCTTCTTACAGCGAAGCTAGCCGATTGCCAGAAGAACGCGTATTTGGCCACTATTCTTGGGTGCTGCACGAATGGCAGTTTGTTCACCTAGAATCGGTTCCGAATAAAGTTTGTTCACCTAGAATCGGTTCATGATGAACATTGTAGTCGCGTGAGCCACGAGTGACGCTCTTGTTTCTCTTTGTTGTGTATCTGGTCGAGCAGTTACTCTGGTTTTAAAAATGTTGATTTAATGTCTTCCAAAATATATAAATCGATGTCTCTTGTTTCAGTTAAGAGATTTATGCTGGATACATGTGACACCAGAGCGTGAGTTTACTTCAAATAAGAGCCAGCTAACTGACGGTATAATTAATGACAAATTATCGCTTGAGTTTATGGAAAGATTGTGAGCAGCCGGTGTCGTTGCGGAGCCAGACGTAGCAGATCTCAAGCACGCGTTTCTCTCAGCTTGGCCTCAGAGATCATCTTCGGCAGCCTACGAAACACAAATTTAACTCAATGAATACGCCACTGCCACGAGCCTGAGTGAAGCATTACGGTCTCTTCCAGATATTTCATCAAGATTTCCGCTTGAGCAACGCCAACGGTGCAATACGCTCCTCTGTATCTTCCTACTTTAATCACCTCTGGTTGAGTCGTAAAGGTTTGCATTCAGCAAACATGTCCTCTCGCTCAGAAAGTGTGGCATGTCTCTACATAGCGTCGAACGCATGGTGTTCAGCTAACACTTTATTTCCTATCATTCTATGAGTCAAGGTTAAAAGGTGGTACTCTATTCGATCGACATTCCAACGAGAAAAAGAAAACCACCAGGAGAGGAATCTGTTACTATATATGACTGCAATATATCACTACTATATGTCACTTTTGCCATTACGGCGAGTGTTCCACACTCGCCGCAATGGCAACAGGCGGCGCTGACTGACATTCCCACGTTGAAATGCACATATACACCCTATAAAGTGGACGCAGGGATAACCGCCCCCCGTAGCGCTGTGGTAGAGCATCGGACGCGTTATTCGAAGGTCGCAGGTTCGGTCCCTGCCGGTGGCAAGTTATCTTTTCGTCCACTTTTCTTTCTTCACATTTACATTACAATTACTTCTAATAACATTCCCTATACTTTCCTTTGCATCATTGTCTGTTAGTTATAATTAATATTGTGTTTAACAGAGCAAACGAGCCCTTAAATTTACACTTCTTTACTATAACATAAAGTTACAATTAAGAACCGTGCGTTCTTGACCTACATGCTTACCTTAGCAAAGTGAAATGTGGTTTTCCTGTATAAACAACGCGAAGCCAAGGAACAGACTAAAGTAACGCTAAGGCCGCTGTTCCTCGCCCTCAAACTCAAAACATTAGGTCTCACAGTTCTAGCGTGAAGAAAGTGGGAAAAGTTTCGTGTGGAGAAGCGCAGAGGTAAAAGACAAACAGGTTGCGTCTTCGAGAGGACGAAGTCAAGGCAACAAGAAATATATTGTCACTTTCTTTTTCTCTCTCGCTTTCTTACAGCACCGCTTCTTTTCACGGACGTTTCACAGGAACAAACGCCGTCTTGCATTTTTGTTTTGGTCAGGAAAGAAAGTTTTAAATATTCAGGGACCTGTTTCTACCGCGCAAACATCGCGGTAGCATCCGGTTGCCACACGAAGGCACCCTGTAGCGTCCATTCGCGCGTTGCACTCAAAACACCGAAAAATAAAACGAGTTGACGAGAAAGGCCGAGGTCAAGTGAACAAATTAGTAAATTTTGGGAAAGTAATTAAAGCGTAATAACCGGGACAGAAAGATGAGACAGGTGAAGTGGCTTGCTTTGCTTTGCTTTTGCTTTGCTTTGCTTTGCTTTGCTTTGCTTTGCTTTGCTTTGCTTTGCTTTGCTTTGCTTTGCTTTGCTTTGCTTTGCTTTGCTTTGCTTTGCTTTGCTTTGCTTTGCTTTGCTTTGCTTTGCTTTGCTTTGCTTTGCTTTGCTTTGCTTTGCTTTGCTTTGCTTTGCTTTGCTTTGCTTTGCTTTGCTTTGCTTTGCTTTGCTTTGCTTTGCTTTGCTTTGCTTTGCTTTGCTTTGCTTTGCTTTGCTTTGCTTTGCTTTGCTTTGCTTTGCTTTGCTTTGCTTTGCTTTGCTTTGCTTTGCTTTGCTTTGCTTTGCTTTGCTTTGCTTTGCTTTGCTTTGCTTTGCTTTGCTTTGCTTTGCTTTGCTTTGCTTTGCTTTGCTTTGCTTTGCTTTGCTTTGCTTTGCTTTGCTTTGCTTTGCTTTGCTTTGCTTTGCTTTGCTTTGCTTTGCTTTGCTTTGCTTTGCTCTGCTCTGCTCTGCTCTGCTCTGCTCTGCTCTGCTCTGCTCTGCTCTGCTCTGCTCTGCTCGCTCGCTCGCTCGCTCGCTCGCTCGCTTGCTTGCTTGCTTGCTTGCTTGCTTGCTTTCTTTCTTTCTTTCTTTCTTTCTTTCTTTCTTTCTTTCTTTCTTTCTTTCCATCGCATTGAGAAATGCTCACTCCTAAATGGTTGCTTCCTCCATGCCTAAAATTGGACCTTGATCCACATGCTTACCAGCCCAACACTTCATTTGCCACAGGCAAAAAAGGATGGTCACGCATTCATATCCACGCAACAACGAGATGAAGCAACGCGAAAGGACACGTGACCTCGATAAAATATAAGATTACCGTATCAGAAATGATATTGCTAGGTGGGCTAGTTGGTATCTCATGATTACGTAAAAAACTTTGAGCGCAAATAAACGACGCAGGACCAAGAAAGAGAAACACACTTTCTTGGTCCTGCGTCGTTTATTTGCGCTCAAAGTTTTTTACGTAATGAGAAATGATTTTTCACCGACAAACCCAGGATGAAGACAGCCTCAAGTATTGGAAACCGGGGCGTACTAGTGCGCATGTGACCGGCGCACCTTCAACGGCTGTATTTCCGTACACTCGGCAAAGTCGGGTTTTTTACTTATGACGCCGTCACTAAAATGTGTCAGTTATAGAAGCTTCGCTTAACAGAAAACTATACAGAACTGCTTAGAAATAAGGCATTACTATATTTGATATACACAACCGCGTCTTGCGTTCTCTCTCGTTACCCGAGTTCATTGCCCGCTGACGCTCACACAGCTTAATTCATTATTGACACGCGAACGCAGATAGCTGCTGAGGGCAGCTTTACGTAGGATCAGCGGCCACTGCTTGCTTTTTATGAGGCGTTGTATGACGTCTGAGACATTCTACGTGTTGCAACCGTGCTGCCTCAAGAGTGCTAAATATAATCGAGATGACTTTTACAGCTCAGTAGAGGGACATGAGTGACATTACAAACGACGCAACAGCATTTGATTTATGAGGAGTAGGCAATGCCAGACACGGAAATCAATACTGCATTTGCAGTTGTCAGTGTCGGAGCACTGCCGCTCCATGTGGGTGTGTGTCCTTTCGTGTTTGAACCGTCCGTTGGGGCAGTGTTTATGGCTCCTGTGCGACGCGCACCGAAATTCGAGACGTTCGAACTCGCGTGTTTTCAGCGAGCGCATACCGAGAATTCGGCCTGGGCGCTGCCTGCAGTGGTGTGCCCCCCGTGGTGTGAAGAAAGCCCCTCTCGACCGAGGAGCCAGGCCGGAGCCGCCTGGCAGGGCAGTTAGCTCCGAAGCACGAACTGGGACGCATCGTGAAGCAGCCGGAAGAACGACATGTAACCAGTGTAACCTTTTCGTTTAATACAGTTTGCTTTAAAATCTTAAAAGTGCATTCTTTCTTTCTTTATTACCCTGACATGGCGCAGTCGACTAACTAAAATCAGTTAAATTAACGGCATTCTGCAACTACGTCATTTGCTGCTGCAAATCACCATGGCCGAAGCCACCGAAAACCCAGCCCCAGCTTTCTCAACGATCACGACGGAGGACTTGCTTTTGTCCGAAAACAGACAAGACCTCAGCGCACTCAAGAAGACAGAGCTTGCCGACGAACTCAAGCTACGCCGCATCCCTCACACGGGAAGAAAGGACGACCTTGTCACGAGACTCATCGAGGACAACAAACGGCAACGAACCAGCGGCACGCAGGAGCCTCCAACGACGCAACGAAATACCAGCGACGAAGACCTGGCAAGCATTCGGAGCCTCTCTGCCGCCAACGCAAAGTTGCACGCCGAGTTAGAAGCCCTCAAGAGTCAAGTACAACTTCTGTCATCGACCAACGAACGAGAAACACGAGACAGCCAACGCCACGACATCCGGCACGAAAACAACGAAACGAGTGAGTCACCATCAAACTCATCCGAGCATGCACGTAATGAAGCTGGCAATTCACAATTGGATTCCGGCGACATTACTCGATTGCTGTCAATCATGGCCGAATCTCAAGCGAAATTGACCGAGTGTATTGTCCAAGCCCGAGAACCAATTCAAGTACATTCGACCAACGACACGTCAGCAGCAATACCATTTTACGACGGCTCCATTCAATCTGACGTTCTAACCTGGATATCAGAGACCGAAAGAATCGCGTCACTCGCACACTGGTCACCGTCGCTGACACTAGTGAACGCCATCACCCGCTTACGAGGTCCTGCACGCGATTGGCATTTAAGCTATGGAAAACTAATTGCAAATTGGGAATTGTGGAAGCAAGAAATTTTTCAACGCTTCAAACGAAAAATGACAATGCACGAATTTCTGGAATTTCAAGCAAAACGCACACTTCAGCGGCAAGAATCTATCACTGAGTATATTTACTCAAAGAACGCGATACTAGAAAAAGCACCGTATTGCATGGGGACCGAAGAACGAATCTCCCTCATATTGGCTGGCATCAAAGACGACAAATGGGCTAATCCGCTAGCAGCGCAGTGCTGCGATTCCGTTCTGGAGCTCATTGACAGAGCTACAATGCTTGACTGCCGACGATCAATGGCAACGGCGGACGAGACGCAGTCGAAGCACGCGGACTTCCAAGAAAAGAAACCAGAGCGCAAAATGTCATCTGCTGCAACGTCTTTCCCATTCAAGAAGCCATCTATGCAGCGATGCTTCAACTGCAACGAGAACGGACACATATCGAGAGATTGCCCGAAGCCGAAAACTAGAGCAACGCAACGAGCGGAAGAAAGGCGCCGAGAGCAACCGAGGAGTGACAACACGACTGAGACTTCCGTCAAGCAGGTGAACTGTTTTCTAGAATCTACTGGTGGAACGTTACCGGTTGTTAACGGCCTCCTCAACGCGAGCTCTCCTGTCAAGGTCTGCATCGACACAGGCGCCAACGTCTCGCTAATCTCTCCGCAAGCTCTTCCTTCGAAAGCTACACTTACTGCATGGACATCAGGCAACCGCATCCAAATTTTGGACCAAACGATAAATCCGCAAATGTCCGCCGAAATTGACATAATGATCGGAACAACACGGACCACACTATCCAATGTTGTGGTATGCCCGCTACCGAAACCTATTGATGTCATTCTTGGATCCGATTGGCGACGAAAAGTAAATGTTCAAGTCATATTCCATCCGAGCAACGATGTAACCCTGGTAAACGTAACCAAAGAGGACGCCACGCAAATGCCTACTCTCACCGTGCGTGATCAGACGTCAAGCGCAAATGTCAACGGGAAGACTGCCGATATTCTAATTGCATCGTTCTGCCGTCAGCAACAAAACGACACAACCGAGTTTGTGCGTATTGAGCCTACAGAACCCGAACCTGATGCAATGCTGTGCCAAGAAATCGAAAAATCAGTTTCTTCAATGACATCCGACGCGAGCCCGGAAGAACAAAACATGCTACGCACGATATTGCTCAAGAACTGCTCAACATTTGCTACGAAGTCTGACACGCTTGGACTGTGCCCGCACGTTGAGCATTCGATTGAGCTCCGAGATAGCATAACTGTCGCATCACGGCCTTACAGATGTTCACCCGCCGACCGTGAATTCATCAAACGTCAAGTTGATGACTACCCGGTGAAGGGCATCGTTCGACCGAGTGACAGTGAGTACGCCGCACCAACGATTGTGGTTGACCAGCCGAACCACCCGACAAAGCCTCGACGTATGGTTGAAGAGAAGAGAACGTCAGGAGACGTCCTCAAAATAGAGGATGCGGAGAGGCATGTGCTTCTGCAGACATTGATTGTTCGCAATCACGAGACGCTGAAACAACTACAAGTCATGGACACAGAATGTGCGAGGATGATGAACGAAGGAGCGAAAGACGACAGCGCCTACTCGACAGACGACGGCGTTCTAACCAGACAGAAGACGGAGAAAGGCCGCGCAGTTAAGAAAATTGTCGTCCCGGGTGCACTACGAAGCACTGTCATGAGAATATTCCACGACAGCAACGGACACCTTTGCGCAGCCAAAAAACGAAGGACCTCATCGCGCGAAGGTATTGGTGGACAAGGTGCTGTGCGCCATCGGAGCTCGCCGCTAGACCCTGGACCCCGGCTTCAAGGGACCGCACGTGATTGTCGGTTTTCGGGGAAAGAACATCGCCCTCATTCGACGAGCTGCAACATCGGGGAGCGACGCCGACAGGGCCGTCAACATAGAACAGTTGCGGTTGTACCACGAACGAGGTGACGACGCCGCCGAACTTGCGGACACCAGCATCGGCCTTCAGTTGGGGTGTGGAGCTGAGGACAGCTCCAACTGAAACGGAGATCGTGTCAGTGTCGGAGCACTGCCGCTCCATGTGGGTGTGTGTCCTTTCGTGTTTGAACCGTCCGTTGGGGCAGTGTTTATGGCTCCTGTGCGACGCGCACCGAAATTCGAGACGTTCGAACTCGCGTGTTTTCAGCGAGCGCATACCGAGAATTCGGCCTGGGCGCTGCCTGCAGTGGTGTGCCCCCCGTGGTGTGAAGAAAGCCCCTCTCGACCGAGGAGCCAGGCCGGAGCCGCCTGGCAGGGCAGTTAGCTCCGAAGCACGAACTGGGACGCATCGTGAAGCAGCCGGAAGAACGACATGTAACCAGTGTAACCTTTTCGTTTAATACAGTTTGCTTTAAAATCTTAAAAGTGCATTCTTTCTTTCTTTATTACCCTGACACAGTACTACCAGTTCTAGCGTCCAGCATCATCATCATCATCATTATCCCAACTGCGCCCACTGCAGGGCAAAGGCCTCTCCCATTTTCCGCCAATCAACCCGGTCCAGTGCTTTCTGCTGCCATGTTATACCTGCAAACTTCTTAATCTCATCTGCCCACCTAATTTTTTGTCTCCCCCCTCACGCGTTTGCCTTCTCTTGGAATCCAGTCAGTCACCCTTAACGACGAGCGGCTTAACGCGCTACGTGCGCGACACATGTCCATTTCTTCTTGATTTCAACTATGATATCCTTAACCCCCGTTTGTTCCCTGACCCACTCTGCTCTCTTCCCGTCTATTCAGGTTACACCTATCGTCTTCCTTTCTATCGCTCTCTGCGTCGTCCTTAACTTCAGTTGAACCCTCTCTGTAAGCCTCCAGGTTTTTGCTCCGTAGGTAAGTACCGATAAGATGTAGCTGTTATATACCTTCCTCTTGAGGGATAGTGGTAGACAACCATTCATGATTTGAGAATGCTTGCCGAATGTGCTCCACCCCATCCTTATTCTTCTAGTTATTTCACTCTCATGGTTCGGCTCCGCGATTACTATATGTCCTAAGTAGACGCATTCCTTTACAACTTAGAGTGTCTCGCCACCTATCGCGCGTTCAGCACGTCTAGCGTCCAGCGCTCAGGGAGAAATTTTCCGCCGAAGCTGTATAGACCAGATAGATTTGGCAGCGTCACCATTACGTCCATATCACGATGAAAGAAAAATAATTTTTCTCACGACGCGGTCGCTATTAACTGCCATCACATCCACTAAACATCGACTGTTACATTCTTAATGCCCGTTAAGAAATAGATTCGTTAATATCCCTCATTAGCCTAAGACTACTCGAAGGCTGAAAGCCATCACCACCTCCTTTTCTTTCTCAGCGGATCGTATTGAGCTCCCCCCCGTCCTTTCCCCCGAAAGCTTTCTGCACCCAATGTAGCCTCCGGGATCAGAGGTATTGGAAGATTTCTGCCCGTCACGTGGCTTCGTATTTCCCTCGGGATCGGCCCACCTTGGACCAAACGATGGTGTAGTGTGGTGACGCCAACGAGTGACGCAATGGCACGCGACATCATTGTGACGTCACTAATTCTGGTGACCAGTGACGTCATGATGTCGTCATAGGCTCATCACGTGACCACGTGATGATGACCTTTTGCATCGCACCGTGTCGACGCTGCCGACGTCTCTTTTCTAGTTTGATGCGGCGTCTATTTCGTTCACCTCAACAAAAGAGGCGTCACCTGAAAGTTTGATAAGCATTCAAAATCTCTCCCTATTGTCGCAGAAAGAAAGCGATGCACTGCGCCTTCTATAATCGCACTTGCCCAGGAGCGTCTGTTCTTTCAAGTTTACGATAGGTATAGCGTTAACGAAGGTAAGATAAAGACAAATCGGTGTCCAACTGAAAGCTGGACCAACATGTAAACATATTTTGCCACCACCAGACAATATCGGAACACACTTTGGAAACGCAAAGCAATTCGTACAAAAACCCTGCTGTAATTGTTTTCTTCAGTGTTTACAATAAAGCTACATTCCGAAAAATCAGATCCTTGCGGGTCTTCGCAACCACTCGCCTCCTTCATCCGCATCCCGTTTCCGGATGAAAGAGAGAAGCTTCGATGTTACTCACTTCCGGGTTGGTCTTACTCGCCGTGGATCCGCGCGGCTTTGTTAGAGTGCTAAGTGCGATATGAGCTATGGGCTGCGGTCACCATCAATGTTCAAAATAGGAATGTCCTTGTGTCTTTTAAAGGAGTAAACCAGGACACTATTTTCTTTCTTTCTTTCCTTCCTTCTTTCCTTCTTCTTCTTTCCTTCCTTTCTTCATTTATTTATTTATTTATTTATTTATTTATTTACTCACTCAGTCCCCCCACTCGCTCACTCACTTAAAGGGACTGTCTACCGTCCTTCATCGGTTTTCTGTTTCGTATCCCAATAAAAAGCGTACCGTCTGAAGTGTCAAACCTTACAGCAGTTTCTCTGGAAAGTGAGTAGAAATTTTTAAAACCGAAACTTTCTATCTGCTTTCGGTCTTCTTCTATGGTGTGACGAACGCCCACAACACTGGTTGGTGGAGGCGAACACGATTGTAGTGCCGGTGAAAGTCGAAAATTGAAGCCGCGTGTAGTTTTTGCAGGCTTCATCAAGTTTTGGTTAATAATAGTAGAAATACCGTAGTGGTCGTTTAAAGCACGCAAATTGTCAGATAAACTATTATTACCATGGTTTCTATAGCTTTATTTAGTCAGCCTGAAAAACCACCGCAGTCGAGCGGGGAAGTTCGTCTGTTCCAGCTACACTAGTATGCCGGAAGGAAGGAAGGAAGGAAGAGGAAAAGGAAGGAAAGGCAGGAAGGTCAAACCAGACGCGCGTCCGGTTTGTTATCCGGCGTATGCCGGCGTTGTTAAACAAACTGTAGTGGTTCCACTCATGCCAAACGTGCTGCTAAAACGAACATAAGACGTGCTTCACAAAAGAATAGAAGGTGCCTGCTGTCTCAGTTATGTTTAGGTGTTCTGCGATGCATATGCGATATGAGAGCCAGCATGGACGCCTTGGTGAGCGGAATGTGATGGCAAAATCTTCTTCAATGTAGAACCATGTTGAATAGTGTTGTGAGCTTTACACATGAGGACTCACGCTACGTTACTAGATTACGTTGCACTCAGGAGCATGGTTCGAAAATTTGCTGTAGTCAGTCGCACTGCTTTTCGCCAAAGACGTTTTTTTTTTTTTTTTTTTTTTTTTTTTTTTTTTTTTTTTTTTTTTTAATTCTTGGGCGTCGGACGCAGCGCTCGCGTTTCTCCGCTGTAGGCAGGCAGGGGAACGCGGCGTCGGCGGCGCCACCAGGCGCCTGTTTGAACGCGTGAGAAAAAAAAGCAGAAATTACTCTCTGGCGCAACCTAAAGCTGCCTCAAGGTGGTAAAAACACAATTTCATGTTATACATGTTTGTTTTGAAGCAAAATGAGTCTTCCTGCGAGGATTTCTTGTCTTGCCTGTAGATTGAACCACATCGCTGTTGGGTGACGCTAGCGGTCATTCTTTGTCAACTTTCCACATAAAATCAAAATTATAATTCCTTTCTTACGGGACTAAAGCATGCTCGTTGCCGCTGATGTGATGAGTCACCTCCTCATTTTCGCCACAATCAGAAATTTTTTTCCGAGCCGTAAACAGTCCCTCTGAAGCAGAAGTGGCCCGCCGCGGCGGTGTAGTGGTGATGGTGCTCGACCACTGACCCATGAAGGTCGCGAAGTCAACTGTGACAGCAGTGTCTGTGGCAATATGTCAGGAGTTTTACATCGCTACAACTGCGGAGAGCCACAACTCCAAATGCTGCATCAATAGAGGCCTGCCTGCGGCTTCTGTTGCGGAACACGCGCATAGGCGTGCGCACGGGGGGGGGCAGGGGGGCGTCCCCCCCCCCCCAGTCACCTAACAGGGGGCTGCAAAGCTGCGACTCGGGGGTGAGGCGCGAAATAAGCCCATACATTGACATAAATGGAGGGGCGGGCGCTGCGACGAACCTCCCCCCCCCCTCCTGAAGGGGAACCCTGCGCACGGCTATGAGCATGCGCACGTGCTGCATTCCGCGCTGTACCGGTTAGCGTGGCAGCCGCGCTACGGACCGTCTGCTGCGATTGATGTTAAATGGGCTTTACAGAACTGTCCACGACCGTCGCGCTACTGAATCCGAGGTGTAAAATTGTACATACATAGATGTCTCTCTCCAATTGTTTGCCACAATGTACCTCATAGTCAGAACACCCAAACAGCTGCGCTCAGCAATGAAGCAGTATGGTAATGGTCGGTGAATTGTTATCTGAAATTTATACTGCCCCTCAAATGTAAAGCGAAATTTGTTATTGCTCGCAAGTACACCACTTTCGTAAAGCGATGCTACTTAAGGCCTTAATTCCCTTTCACCACCATTGTTTCTCAGACACGATCACACGGGTTTTTGCTCGAGGCACTGTTAAGGCGAGTGAAAAATGGGAAACCAACGATAAATGAATGACAGCTTCGGTCACCCACTAAATCTTTTAGGAAAGTGCCTCATTAAGTGCGCCTAAAACACCTTCTTTTCTCAGATTTTTCATGTGAACTACGCAATGTGTGGTTTTGGTGTGAATTAAAAAAAATACTTCTGTCATAGATATCGGTATATCACAAAAGTGAAACGTGTGTTCACAGAAGTAATTGATTGTATATGGTACATCAATCTATAAGACCTTGTCCCATTTCTGTTGCTGTTTGGCAGATATAGCATCGTTTGACACCTACGTTGACGCCTAGTGGCACATCTCCATCACGAAGACCAACGCCCATGATCATTATTTAACAGTTGTGGTAGCTGAGCTTCTTAACCTCAGCTACCTGGACATATATGCGGTGAATCCCGTGCAAAAATGGCATCAACAAGCACATAATAAACACTGGTGCTCAATATGCACTTATTCAAAGTGTCCTCAGTTGAGAAGAAAACTGCAAGTGCTCCCGAGCAAAAAATTGAAGGACACTTTGTACATTCCAAAGTGTGTTCGGCGAAAGCGTGTGGCCATTCCACTGATTATGCCATGTCTTTTTTCTTTTACACTCTCAGTGGGATAAGAAACAAACCGAATGGGTGCGTGTATTCTTCTTTAATTTTTTTACCGCGAATCGCAGCGAGACGCGCGACTCATCTTCCTCCGTTCGCATGCGTTAGTATTTTCTCGCGCTTTGCGCATCGTGCAAACGCCATCCACGTTCGAGCTCTTAAATTGACGGACCCTTTGTAAATTGGAAAGTGTATTCCGTGAACGCCTGGGTCCATTGAGACGGCGTCGGTCAGAATGATTGCAAACTCTGGGCACAGCGACGCTACGCAAGCATAGCGCGAGCGCTATAGAGTCCGACGCGACCGGCGTCCGTCTGCGCATCCCGGCGGCCACCTGGCTCCGTGCCAGAGCTCGGATGGACGGACGGACAGACGGACGGACGGACGGACGGACAGACGGATGGATGGACGGACAGACGGACGGACGGACGGACGGACGGACGGACGCCGGATGGGGTCGGAGGGACACCGGACGGGCGTGAGCATGAGACATTAAAGGCTTTCGCCTTAAAGATTACACCATCTCCCGCTAAAGGGAACCATGTGTAGATGCGAAGCAGCGGGCGCTAACGCTTACACTGGCGGCGGCGTTGACGCTGGCGCTCATCGCAGCGTTGCACAGGAGAGAAACCTGGGGGGGCGGAGAGCACGCAGTGATGGACCGGTGTTTCCTACTGGAACATCCCAATCGCTGCTAATGGGCAATGAGAGACAGAAGACTCGGACTGGACACAGAGACCCGCAGTCCGCTTTTAGTTAACGCGCACGCTGCGAATTTTTTATCGTTCGACAACGCACAGGAGAAATCTCCCACCGGCACCACGCTCTCAGGGGCTCCTCTCCGGCGCGTACTTTGACCGGTGGGGGGGTACACGCCCGTGCGCGCGCGCGCTTATCTCGTGGTCGGGAGAATAGTACGCCTAAGGCTTTCGCGGGACCGATTTCGTTGTAGTTACCGAGCGCACGAAGATCACTTCGCTCGCTGCAGTCCCCCCTGTTTGCGAAAAGAGCACGCTTTTCAAACACAGTGAAGTAACAACTGTGACACTGTTAGTTCGCGCTCGTCTGTATACCTGTGAATACGTTTCGTGCGTCGTTTTTGTTTGAGCAGCGCGTTAAGTGTCGAGCTGTGAATGTTGTTAGTTCGCTCTCGTCCTGTGCGTGTTGTTTTCGTGCGTCATGTGTGCGTGAGCAGCGTGCTGCCCGTTTCGACCTGCTTGCTATTCGTCGCTTGACATTCCACTTTGTTGCTATCGCATTCAGTGCTTCGCCTTGTGGCGAAACTGACTTTTTTGTACATGCAATAACGACGAATAAACTTGAACTTGATCAAACAATCACTTCATGGCGGTTCGGTGGCGCGTTAGACTAGCGGACAGAAGTTCGTAGCTTTCTCTCTCTCTTTTCTGAATGTTAAATGAGCAAACCACACGCGATATTTAGTTCAATCACTGTTTCGCACTCTCTAGCTGCACCTGGTTACACAACGAACTTTGTAAGGGAGTCCGATTTTGCACTACCGCGGCCGCCTGGATCATCGGCGCGCGCGGCTGTGTTGCCGCGCGCGCCGATGATCCAGGCGACCGTGGCACTACTCTACTCCTTCCTGCTCGTTCCGACGGGTGGCGCTACGCGTTTTGCGAAACTCCATAGTCCGAATTGCATATGGCTAGACGAAACGAGCGAAACGGAAATCCGCCCATACCATGCGAGCACAAACTACTATCGCGTATGTACCGCCGAAATTGGGCAAATTCCATAACTCGCCATCGGTCCACTAAAAGCGAAGAAGGAAACACACTGGTGGTCGAACACAGATAACTGTATTTGTAAAAACGTAACTTCCAATTGTTAAATACATCCATGAACATCGAGATTAACCCAGGGACAAACACCGGCGCCGAACGTTTCAGCTTCTCTGGTTAAACATGCGCGTCGGTGTTTCGGGCAGTAACGTTTTCGTCACAACAATGGTGGCTTTTTTTCACTTCTGAATTGCCTCACTCTGCGTTCCGTGATTGTTTGTGCGTCTATGAGGCTTCTTTCTATACTCGCGGAAAACATTTTTTTGGCAATGAAGGCAAATCTACGTGGGCGGAGCTCCTGCGCATGTTCTACGCGAAGTAAAGTCCGACTCTGCGCGCGCTATCACCGTTTCATATCGACGCAGACAACGCTTAGCGGTCGAGGTACAGTGGCGGTCAAAATTTTACGGACCACGGGAGCGCGTGTCAAACAGCACCGTGGCGCCTTCTGACGGCTGCCTACGAAGCTCGAGAGCGCGCACTGCGCACGCGCGCCCTTTTTTACCTGTCAGCCAGCTCGTTCGCTCCCTTCAACAGCGCGGGCACCGGAACGCCAGAATAAGCGCAAGGTGTCAGTTCTACTGTAGCCGCGGAAACACCGAGCGGTGATACCGTGACGTGAACACGTAATTTGTACAGGCAATGCTCGGTGCGCGCTGCATTCTACGCCTTAGTCCCAGAAGCTCCGCGGCGCCGAAAACATGCATACCGCGTCAGTTTTTCGAACATCGAATTTTTTTATCAGGTTTTTCAACAGCTCCGCGGCTACAGAAGAAGTGACACCTTGCGCTTATTCTGGCGTTCAGGTGCGCGCGCTGTTGAAGGGAGCGAACGAGCTGGTTGGCAGGTATAAAAGGGCGCGCGCGCGCAGTGCGCGCTCTCGAGCTTCGCAGGCAGCCGTCAGCAGGCGTCGCGGTGCTCTTCGCCACGCGCTCCCGTGGTCCGTAAAATTTTGACCGCCACTGTACGTGTCAAAGACGCGACTTTCTCACGCGTGCGGAACCGAAAAGTGGCAACGTATCAAGCGAAGGAAATACAAATATCTCACTTGTGTGAGCTGCATTCTGCCTCAAAGAGCTACTTGCCAAAAAAAAAAAAAAAAAAAAAAAAAAAAAAAAAAGGAGTATCTTTTGTACTTCACGCAGCAAATATGAACAAAAGTGTGGGACTACATATATAAGTGATAGGAGACGGGCGATTCGGCTTTGCAGCCGAAATGCCAAGAAAAGTTCTCCGCGAGTGTGGCGGCTCCAAGTTCAACTTGGTGAAGCAGGTCAAATGAACACAGCGTGTCACTTGCCTGCGCAGCTGCACGCATTGAGTGCTGGAGTGCCGTGTCATTGTAAGATTTGCAATGCTAATGGCCGACTTCGCCGTAGTATAGCTGGACTGCGCAACTATTCTCGTGAGGGCACTTACAGCTCCGTTGCGACATGCGATCTCCACGGAAGTTCCCGCTTGAAATTCTCGAAATGAACATACTTCGAACTTGACATGTCCCAAGACCTCGAGAAATGGCGTGTAGGACGCGTTACGACAGAGTGCTTTTTCAAGGTCACGGGAGGAACTGTTTCCGTGCGAAGCTAGCTCGAATTGTCACATTTGCATCGGCAGATTGGCTTCGCGAAGGCCACTGATATCAAACCTTTGCGACGGGAGTCATGAGTGCGTATATTTGGAGACCAATTTTAATATTATAATATCTAGGGCTTACGTGCCATAACCACGATATGATTAGACGCACGCCGTAGTGTAGGGTTACGGAAATTTCGACCATCCCGGTGTTGTTTAACCTGCACTGACATCGCGCAGTGCGGCGGACTCTAACATTTCGCCAACATCGAAATGCGACCTGGCCGCAACCGGGATCGAACCCGCCGACTTTCGAGTCAGCAGCCGAGCACCGTAACCGCTATATTACCGTGGCAGTATATGGAGACCAAGTTTAGAGTAAGTGAAAGTGTTAGTATAAGTTATGCTGCAGTTTAGCCGGAATTAATTGTAGATACAACGTAAATAATTATCTAGGTATTGTACAGTAAGTCATGCTATAGTTCTGCTTGCTAACGACCCACTCAATTTAGAGGCCGTAGTTGTCTGCTGGCGGCTAGCATATCTAAAAAAAAAGTTTTAAAAATTCTGGGGTGGGCGTAATGCGAATCATATAAAGACAAGTATTCAAGTATGTGAGGTAATGCCGACTTATGTGGGGGGGAAAGGGGGGGGTGGGGGGCAATCATCAAAATTACCTTAAACTTCTTGTTAGAGCCATGACCGAATGTCGCAAATTGTCTGGTTAAAAATTTCGAGAGGGAACAGCATAAGAAGGATAGAAAACATTCTTACGACATTTCAGAAAAAAACTTTGGGCCATTGAGGAGCTCGTAAACACGGTCTAAGCGACGATGTCACGTGATGACGTCACAATATGAAGTCTCGTTAAATATAGTGACGTCATGATGACGCCACAAATATTGGAGGTCTGTGACGTCACCACGTGATGATTTTCTTGAAACCCTCATTCTGATGTCTCCGACGCCGACGGTAAATTCATGTCTCCGACGACGACGTTGTTTCCTTCCTAACTGTTTCCTTCCGACGGTGAACAACGAAAAGCAAAATCAAACATGAAGGAGAAACGTCAATCTATGCCAAGAAGGAGCAAGAAGGTAGTCCTCTTTGCACAACGTATACTGACGCACGAATCCCACTGTGCCGTGGTGCCGGATGAGTCGCTGCATGAAGTGAACTAAGAAGAAAAGAAGAACGCCGGCGCATTCTGACGTCACGTCCATCTAAGTAAAGCCTCGCCGTCGATAAGGTCGGCAAGGACGTCGGCATTCCTCGGCCATTTGCGTAGAGCAGAGTCTAACGACTTGTAGGATCGATTCGGGAAGCACCATTTCCAATTTCCCGGTTGATACTTCCGGATCTCTTTCCTATCGTGCCTGGAAAGCGGCCTTGGCAAGGCATTGTTACATGTGGTGTTTAACCGTAAAAGCACGAAACGAGACAATATGTCTTTCTGAAGTTTGTTTGTTTTAGCGTCGTTGTTTTTTGGTTGTTTTCGGTGGTAGGGATGGTTAAAACAAACTCTCTTAGGAGGGAGTTTGCATGTGTAGTGAGGGTTGGAGTTAATTTACTTTTATGGGGTGTTGCTTGTGGGCAGGCGAAGGTATTTCACGATATACATCCGTAAAGAGGCCTACCTTCCTATAAATTTTCTATATTTATTTGAACACAAAGAAAGTAGGAAAGAAAGGAAGGAATACGTAAAGAAAGAAAGAAACAAAGAAAAAGAAAGAAAGAAAAAGAAAGAAAGCCCAGCGGCACGCTCGCACTCCACGAAGCTTCTGAGGATAGTGATACTCCCGAAAAAGGCTCGTCATAAAAAGCGCAGTGACCATAAAAAAAATAAAAAAAATAAAAAGGTTTGGGGTGGGTGGTTAGGTGGGGTGGGGGGCGATTTGCTCTTTAGATTTCTCGTTACTCTACCATTCGAGAGCAGCAAGCAGACCCTACAACAATACATCAATGTACAGATGGCCCAAGTCGTTTAGAGGCAAAGCTGAAAATGCAATGGGCGAATGGCTCCTGAGTGTTTTTCTTTCTTCTCTTGATGACAAATGCTGTTGTACTTGTTATTGTCGTTATAATCGCACAAAAACTTGGTAAATCTTACAAATATCAAAATGAAGCTGCAATTGAACACGCAATCTTTATCATAGCTGTCGTATCCACAGAGCTACTAAATGTAGTCGGCGTGAATTAGTTAAGTGGATTATCAGAGGACTTACAACGTAGCAGAGAAGTGCAGGCGTACTAGGCTGGTTTTTCGCTACACAGCGAAAATCCAGAAATCTGAGCCCTGCGGAAAGGGAACCCTCGTTACAGCGTGTGTTATGCTTTTACTTTTCTTCAAGAGAATCGACATTTGGGCTAGTTAGTTGATATGCATGGCATAGCTGTTGTTTAAGCGCACTCCAACAAGTGCGCTTAAACGAGTGCGCTTTGCTTTTCTTTTTTTTTTCAGCACGAAAAATTACTCCAAGGATCGGCAAAAGTATAAGGAATCACTGCTGCTTTTTGACATCTAAAAACTATGATATCATTGAGAAACGCTGTACTTGTGGTCCCCGGAAATTTCGAACATCTGGGGTTCTTTAACGCGCACCCAAATCTAAGCACATCGTAATCTAGCATTTCGCCTCCGTCGAAATGCGGCAGGCCGCGGCAGGGATTCGATGCTGCAACCCTCGGGTCAGCAGTCGAGCACCATAACCGCAAAACCACCGCGGTGGTTCAAGCAGGAACTGAGCACAGGGCAATGTCATGTTCTTATGACACTGCGAAAAAAGTTTCTTCGCAGTGCTCAGGGTTGCCGTTGGTGGCTACTTTGCGCCAAATTGGCTACTTCTGGACCCCGTTGGCGACGAAAATTTCCAGTTGGCGCCATGGCTCTTTCTTAAACTTGTGGTTTTACTTATTCGAAATGGTTTTATTTATTCATCAATAGTAAAGACTGTTGATAATGCCGCTTCTGTTCTATTTGGCTTGAAATTCGACGATAATATCAAATGACATGGCTACATTGGCTACTTTTGGCGTGAGTTCTGGCGCCTTTTCATGTCCACCCAGCGGCAACCCTGCTCGTACTTGGGCTTTCGGCTTTGGAGGTTAAGCATACTGACTAAATATTACTTTCATAACGAGCAAGTTAACGAAATCCCTCGTCTTGAACGGGTGCTCCTTTTCTCGGATGAGCGCAGAATGGGCCTCACGCGAAATTACTGGTCGTGTCTGATAAAGCATCGCGCCTTGTTCTATAAATAGGGAAGCCGCTCATCTGTTGGCGAGTTTACCGAAGCCTGATTGATACGCGCAGCGCAAGGGCGATCCTGTCACCTGTGTGATAGTTCCTCACCGATGGCCTTGTCCATTCGAGCGGATGCAGCTGCCTGAGCTGCGGCGGCGCCAGACCGAGCTCCTTATATGGCTCATTGGCTGAAAAACACGACGACCGCGTCCGGCGTCGCCATGAGCGCGAATGCTACCAGGAGTTTCGCTGAAGATTAATTCTGGCATCGGTAATACTTCTCTTTGGGCGCGGTGGCTCATATTTCTTTCTTTGTCATGCGAAGCATTTCTTTGCGTACTGCAGGATTTTTGGGCGCTTCTATCTATCTATCTATCTATCTATCTATCTATCTATCTATCTATCTATCTATCTATCTATCTATCTATCTATCTATCTATCTATCTATCTATCTATCTATCTATCTATCTATCTATCTATCTATCTGTCTGTCTGTCTGTCTGTCTGTCTGTCTGTCTGTCTGTCTGTCTGTCTGTCTGTCTGTATGTCTGTCTGTCTGTCTGTCTGTCTGTCTGTCTGTCTGTCTGTCTGTCTATCTAAAGAGGGTTTGACGAATATGTCTGTGTGGTCACGACATCATAAGTCACAGTTTCGCCACTCGGGCGAAGCAATGAATGCGATAGCAAGAAATTAGCTTGTCACACGAAGAACGACACGCAGCTCCATCCTTGCAACGCGCCGCCGCAGCACGAAGAAGGACGCTCAAAAGGACGCATAGGTATACACAGGACAAGCGTGAACTAACAACTGTCGCGGTTGTTACGTGTTTGTATTTGAGCAACGCGCTGCGATTGTCCACAATGCAGAAGCCGACGTTGTTGCTGTTGTTGCCTCTGACATGGCTCATACCCACACAGGGGGGATTGGCCAAGGATTGATTATATGATTATATGACTTTTCGACGCTGTTCGGATACTTCTTTTTCTTTTAAACTGCGGCACGTGGAATGACCCCTCTGCGTCTCCTGCCACACGGTGGCGTCTGACGCAAAGTGTGCCCGGTGTTCTTGTTTTTCCTTCTGCCTCATGAGTGGTACAGAAGGGAGCCACTTTTTCGTGCGCATCTCAAGGGCAGTTTTCAATTTGAAAGAAACTGTAAAAGTGTTACGTGATAGAAAACAAGCTCAATCTCTTCGGAGATCTGCGTACCGCGAGCGGCAAATGGTGCATATGAATAACTCGCCGTTATATCGCAGGCACAAGCAGTTAAATTCATCCGTACGTCAGGGATGTCCGCTCTCACCTTTGCTCTTTGCTATATACCTGGAACCACTATGTTTAAGTGTGCTTCTAAATTCAGGCATTAGAGGATACCGATATGAGGCTCAAGAAATTAAAGTTCTAGCTTATGCCGACGACATTGCCTTCTTTTGCGTCGATAAACCCAGCGTTGAAGAAGCAGTAGCCACTACTTTACGTTTCTGTGAAATCGCTGGCGCCAGCATAAACTTTGATAAAAGCAGCGGATTCTGGCTGGGCATGTGGGCTCAAACTCCGTCGGTGTTCTCAAATATCCATTGGAATGCGACTCCTATGCGGTATCTTGGTGTGCCTCTTGATAACTATCGCAATAGCGGCCCACATTGGACATCCGCGATAACTACTATACGTCGAAAGGTGTCAACATGGCAAGGACGAGATCTTTCCATTTTTGCGAGAGCGCAAGCATGCAACATATTTCTTGCCTCAAAACTTATTTATGTTCTGCAGGTGTTGCACTGCTCTCGTGTGCACATTCAAGCCTTTCACAGGATATTTGCTTCTTTTTATTTGGTGCTCTTCATGGGAACCCATGAGAAGAGACAACCTTTTTCTTCCACTTGGAAAGGGTGGCCTCAGCCTAGTTCATTTGTTTGTGCGACAGTTGGTGTTGCGATTTTTTTTACCTTAAGGACGTGCGTCACCCCTTTCTTTTAGCGGTTCTTCGAAACCGTCTATGTTACCACCTCCCTTTCATTTATGTCACAACAAACGTTGCTAAAGAATCGCAGTTGTGGGGATTCCTAAAAGAAATTGTCGATACTGTCAACTTTTTGAAAGCCAGGTTTACTTTAGAGTATTTATATAATATTGACAGAACAAGGCTAACCGCTGCACTTTTGAACAGCCTTTTCCCTGAACCTGTTTATCGACTACCATATTCGCTTTTGTCTGGTCATGATGTATTATTCCGTGTACGTAGAATGTGTATATCTCCAGCAGCTAAAACGTTTTTCTTTAAGCTACACACCTCCACTCTACCAGTGAAGACATGGCTTAATGAAAAATCAATATATGTGCCCTGGACTGTAAATTGTAGACTCTGTAATCAACCTGAGGCGATAGAGCACTGTTTCATCCATTGTCGTGACGCATTTTATTTTTGGGACATTCTAAAGAGAACAATCAGAAAAGACCTCCCTATCACAGCTCATGGTATTAGGTTCCTCCCTTTCAAAAAGAGCCTCACCAATAATACACCATATGATCTGTTTATGTTATTAGGACTTTATTCGCTGTGGAAAAGTCGCATGATTGACAGACACGCCGAGCCACCACGATCGACGAGGTCTGTCTTCCGAGAAGAAGCTGCTCAAGTGCGCAGTGTTGTTGAAACCTTTGACCCCGTTCCAGAGTGGCTTGCACTTCTAGACGCTTGTGTGTGTTTGCCTGACTTTTGAAGTGCCTCCTACTGTTTGGAACAACGTAGGCGTTGTGCATGTTAAAACAATTCTAATGTGACGAATTATGTTGTGCGTAGTTCGCAACAATTACAGGTAATGATTCCATGCATTAAAGAGAAAAAAAAAATGGCGTGTGGCTGTGTTGGCTAGCGCTGCAGGCTGCGGAGCTAGGGGTCGCTGGTTCGAATCCCCGGTCAGGTGGTTTGGAATTTTTTTCAACTGATTTATTTTTCTTTATGCCTTCGTTTATATATACACATACATATACATATCCGGGACATGACGGCGTCGACAGACGGCGACGGCGAAAATCAGCCGAGAGTGTCCATATAATTGCTATCGCAATAAAAGTCACAGTTTCGCCGCAAGGGACAATCAATGAATGCGATTGCAAGAAATTGGAATGTCACGCGAAGAACGACAAGCAGCTTGATACTTGCAGTGCATTGCTAAAGCACAAAGACGCTAAAAAATCACGCCATATCCACGAGGTGAATGCTGATGAGTGGGCGAAGCTCGATCGTTTTCATCCATGGCAGAAAGAGAATGTGTGGGCTGGAAGGCGCTTATACTTCATGGTCATCAGCGTCATTGTTATCACGTGTAGTGGGTACATTCCACTATACTGGAACGCGCTGATACTTCATCGTTATCACGTGTAGTGGGTACATTCCACTATACTGGAACGCGCTGATACTTCATCGTTATCACGTGTAATGGGTACATTCCGCTATACTGCGTCATCATCATCTTTATCACGTGGAGTGGGTACATTCCACTATACGTGGCTACCTACCTACCTACTACTACTACTACTACTACTACTACTACTACTACTACTACTACTACTACTACTGCTACAGAGGAGGGACAGACCCACACCCTAAGGAGCTTCGCCCCTAAAATAACCCCCAGGTATACACAGGACCACATCTCTCCATCTGCCACGGAGGCGCCGCAAGCCGGCAGCGAGCCGGTGGGCGCACGCGCCTCAACATGCCCACTCTTGTCTCGCTACTCTCGCGGCGCCGCCAATGTGGAAAGCGTGCCGCTGCTTGCCGAGCGGAGACGCTGACGGGCGGCACGCCGCCACGGCAAGGTTTCCGCCAGTGCGCACGCACCCTAAAGCAGCGTGTGGCGGAGGGAGGGGCCTCTGGTTCCAATTCCCGGTCGGGTGCTTCGGAATTTTTTCTTCTGGTTTATGTTTCTTTCTGCCTTTTTTATATATTCACATACATATACATATCCCGGGCATGACGGCGAAAATTCGCCGAGAGTGTCCATATATAACTGGTATCGCAATAATACTAAGCGCCTTAAAGTACTGTATGCACACTACTATGGGAGAGCAACCTTGATATGAATCGAGTGTGTTTAGAATATATGTAAAACGACTTCGCTTGCGAAGTACTTTACAGTGGGAGAGCGCTAAGCTGTACTGTGTTTACGCGTTCTGTGTTTAGAAAAAGTTCACTCCATCGTAGGACGCTACGAACAAATGGAAACAATGTCTACACAAGAAGGACATTGACATACACAAAAATGATTAAGCACAATATACGCGAAACGTTTTCGCGTGTGTTTAGAGAAATTTATTAACAGAGACTATGGACATCAACAACATTTCGACAGAACAGAACATGCAAAAAAAAAAAAAAAAAACTCGGAGAAACTTAGGACTTCATGTATTAAAACCAACCACTTCTTTATAGGGCCCATTAGAAAATGAGTATATACACCCGACAAGATGGCACTCCTTATGCTTGGCAGTACAACGCCGCTTGCTCGACAAGTTTTGAGAGTACATACCTAATAAAGGTAGGCCTGTGAGCTCAGTGCACAGAACACGTATCTTCTATTCGAACACACGCAAATGTGCACCCGCAATGAACATCAGGAAAAAAACTAAAAGGGTCCCTTATGCATCTGCCTCAGTCGGCTCGAAGGTGAAAGCCATCTTCTAAGTCGATGTATTAAACCGCCCGCGCTCCCTTCCGAAAGCTTTCATCATATAACGTGGTTACGCCATGGCCTCCGAGATTAGCCGGCGGCGCGCCGTTGCTCGCGCCGCCGGCTTAATCTCGGAGGCCATGGGTTTCGCAATGCCTCCAGAAACGGAGGCATGGTAAGCTTTCTGCACCTCACCTTGTCTTGCACTGGCTCCGGGATAGGCCCGTGTTTGTCCGCGAATGATGTCATGCAATGACATCACCTTGTGAGCTCACGTTTAGTGACGTCATGATGACACATATGGGTTCATATGGTGACGTCATCCCGTGATGATGACATTTTACATCACTCGCATGGACGCCGCCAACGCGGGACGCCAGTGAACTTTGATGATGCGTTGCTAAACTCCATTTTGTAGATGTCCACGACTGCGGGATAAGATATAACTTTTATTTATTTTTTATATGGATGCTGTTCATAAAAACAGCTGCTTCCACATAACTGGGCAAAAACTTGTGAATAGTTATTAACGTAGAACTTACTGGTGAGAGAAAAGGACGAAACTTACAAAACTAAAATTAAAAAAAAAATATGTGTTTGTTCTCCCAAACGCAAACTTCGTCCCCAGCCAGTTCCCGTTATCCTTCAAATTCGTTTAATCCATTTGATCAACGGCACGCCAAGTTCCATTATCGCTGGAAAAGAAAAACAAACGAATTCGAAGAAGGAGGATGTAGCAGCTTTTGACCATGAAAGACCAACTCGGCTACAATGTAAGTGCCATCTTTTCGAAAATGGCTCCTTCATGAAGCAAGTAACGTAGTAATATATACAGGGGCGTAGCCAGAATTTTTTTTCGGGGGGGGGGGGGGGCACCCCTTAATTTCGTGGGGTGGCACCTCCTTGAAATGGTCATTTTTCGCTCGGTATGCCATGGCGAAAAAAATTTCGGGGGGGGGGGGGGGACATGGGCTCGGTGTGCCACCCCCTGGCAACGCCACTGAATGTATATCGCTGTTCTTTCGTGAATCAAAAAGGAAAAAAAAAGAAAGAACGGGTGACAAGATTTCGGTTCCTGCGTTTTTCACGCCGCCATTGACGCGGCGGATTCCAGAAATAAACAGCTACAAATCGAGACCACGAATTACAAGACGGGAGCTGCAAATATACTCGTTTGTCACTCGCATGTGTATTTGCGCCCATTATTTGTACAATTATGCCTCACCGGCTGCGCGAGACCGAGGCTACCCATTCGTTCGGCTTCCCTCTCCAAAAGCAAGATCACCGATAATTTGCCAAGCGCTGTGTTCCAGTGCTTGCTCCTGTATATATTGATGTGTTTCTCACTTAAATAATAATTTATTTTGTCTCCCTGACTCAATGCCCTGGTAACCCCTGTAAGGTGTCTTCAATAAAAATTGAAGGACACTTTGTACATTCCAAAGTGTGTTCGGCGAAAGCGTGTGGCCATTCCGCTGATTATGCCATGTCTTTTTTCTTTTACACTCTCAGTGGCATAAGACACAAACCTAATGGGTGCGTGTTTTCTTTAATTTTTTACCGCGAATCGCAGCGAGACGCGAGACTCATCTTCCTCCGTTAGCATGCGTTAGTATTTTCTCGCGCTTTGCGCATCGTGCAAACGCCATCCGCGTTCCAGCTCTTAAGTTGACGGACCCTTTGTAAATTGGAAAGTGTATTCCGTGAACGCCTGGGTCCATTGAGACGGGGTCGGTCAGAATGATTGCAAACTCTGGTCACGAGCGCTATAGAGTCCGACGCGACCGGCGTCCGTCTGCGCATCCCGGCGGCCACCTGGCTCAGTGCCAGAGCTCGGATGGACGGACGGACGGACGGACATGGACGGATGAACGGACGGACGGACAGACGGATGGATGGACGGACGGACGGACGGACGGACGGACGGACGGACGGACGGACGAACAGACAGACAGACAGACAGACAGACAGACAGACAGACAGACAGACAGACAGACGGACGGACGGACGCCGGACGAAGGTCGGACGGACACCGGACGGACGTGAGCATGAGACATTAAAGACTTTCGCCTCAAAGATTACACCATCCACCGCTAAAGGGAACCATGTGTAGATGCGAAGCAGCGGGCGCTAACGCTTACACTGGCGGCGGCGTTGACGCTGGCGCTCATCGCAGCGTTGCACAGGAGAGAAACCTGGGGGGCGCAAAGCACGCAGTGATGGACGGTTGTTTCCTACTGGAACATCCCAATCGCTGCTGGGCAATGAGAGACAGAAGACTCGGACTGGACACAGAGACCCGCAGTTCGCTTTTAGTTAACGCGCACGCTGCGAATTTTTCATCGTTCGGCAACGCACAGGAGAAATCTCCCACCGGCACCACCTTGCAGGTCAAGATCCATTGCCATATATACGGGGTGGCCAGTGAACGGTTGTGCAGCGCGAGCAGTCGGTTTTTTCAACCAAGAAACTCGCTAGCAGACGCTGCCTGCGTCGGCGTTGCGTGGCGAGAGAGGGGGGAGCGTAGGAGAGGAGAGAGGGGGGGGAGCGGACGCGCATGCGCATTGGGGGGTGTGGTTGCCGCTGGGGGGGGGGATGCCTAGAGGAGAGAGATGGGGGGAGGGGACGCGCATGCGCAGTGAGGGTGTAGACGCCGCGGGAGGGATGCCTAGAGGAGAGAGGGGGGAGGGGACGCGCATGCGCAATGGGTGTGTAAACGCCGCGGGCGGGAGGGATACCTAGAGGAAAGAGAGGGGAAACACAGCAGAGGAGGTGCGCGGGGAGGGTTTGCGCATGTGCAGTAAGGGTGGTGAGGACGCACACCACCAGCACTACCGCCGGACGGACGGACGGACGGACGCCGGACGGACACCGGACGAATGGACACCGGACGGACGGACACCGGACGGACGGACACCGGACGGACGTGAGCATGAGACATTAAAGGCTTTCGCCTTAAAAAATGCAGGCTTCAGTAATCCTTGACTTAAAGGGACACTAAAGTGAAACAATGAATTACCTTAGATTGATAACTGTACTCTGATAACTCCAGCGTCGTTAACTTCGCCATTATATGCTTATTAATAGAGGAGAAAGTTTCATTTTTAAATTCCGCGCCGAAATATCAGCGTGTGGCGTCATGTATTTCAAAGTATATTTTTCGTATTTTAGCGTCATTAGCTCAACGAAATTTTCTCAAAACTCGGTATGTTAAGTGTATGACCCCCTCAGAGGACAATGCACTTCATCTTCACCGGCAATGAGCTATGTGGGCACTAGTAAGCAGTCAAAAGCTATGACGTCATGGCCATTGGTGCGGGAATGTCAAAGTAGCGTCGCCAACCCCACTTTTTAGGGGCAAAGCTCCTTAGGGTGTGGGTCTGTCCCTCAGCTGTAGTAGTAGTAGGTAGATAGGTAGGTAGGTAGGTAGGTAGGTAGGTAGCCAGGTGTAGTGGAATGCACCCACTCCATGTGATAAAGATGATGATGACGCAGTATAGTGGAATGTACCCACTACACGTGATAACGATGAAGTATAAGCGCGTTCCAGTATAGTGGAATGTACCCACTACACGTGATAAAGATGACGATGACGCAGTATAGTGGAATGTACCCCACTACACGTGATAACGATGAAGTATAAGATAACGATGAAGTATAAGCGCGTTCCAGTATAGTGGAATGTACCCACTACACGTGATAACGATGACGATGACGCTGATGACCATGAAGTATAAGCGCGTTCCAGACCACACATTCTTTCTGCCATCGATGAAAACGATCGAGCTTCGCCCACTCATTATCATTCACTTCGTGGATATGGCGTGATTTTTTTTTAGGTGCGAAGCACCCTGATGTCTCGGCTTGTCGGCGTCTAATGTCGTCAAGGTGTGTCATGTAGTCACGGTCCATTATAAAAACGGGTATGCGCTACAATAATCAAATCCCACTACTCGCCACCGGTCAACTAAAAATGAAGAAGGTAACACTTATCCCAACGTATAGCCGATGACGTTGGTGGAGCCAAAATACATTTCCCCACATGCCATAGGGAACTGAAACCCGGGCATGCAGGTAAGAAGAAGAAGAAAAAATCACCGCCATATCCACAAAGTGAGTGAGGTTAGAGGAGCTTGCTCGGAGATGATCGGGTAGCCCGCGAATCCTCCGTACACATCTCCGACCATCATATATAGACGTGACAACGTTGTTATATATACATTACATGCGGCGCTCGGGCGGCGAGCCCGCCGCGCTGCTTCCTTGGCTTCTGCGGTGTTCATGCGGCCGAACGTTAACGAAGAGTGTTTACTGCGTGAGGTCCCGGCGAAGAGAAAGGAAGCGCTCGTGCCGAGAGTGGTGTGCGTCGCCTTGAGCGGCGCCGCCATCTAGTGAGCATTCTTGAAATCACCAGAAAGCCGGCGCCTTGAGCATGCCTTGAGCGGAGAAGTGTACACGCCAACGCCACCGGACAAGACGCGAGCTTAAGGAGCAAGTTCCTAAAAGAAGAAGAATCACCTTAAGTTAAGCTGTATTCCAACGCAATTTTCTGGCGACGTCAATGGAGCAGAAACACCCTTGCCTATACGCCCAGTTTCCGGCTTGGTGCCAGTAGTGCCTCATCAAAGAAATCTCTCTCAAAACGCTGCATGCTTCGCCCGTCCTTAGGTTTAACGTTAGTAGAGCGGAGACACCCAGCTTTACATGCTTCGTCCAACCCCAGCTTTTTTTAGGGGCGAAGCACCTTGGGGTCGAGGCTTGTCCGTCCACGTCCGTGCCCTTCACGGGAAGATTCGTTGATGTGAGACACAAAAAAAGGTTTAACAATACACTAATATCAATCATAATTGTGACAGAACAATATAAAACGCCTACAAGCACGAACCCTTTATACTAGTCGGCGACTTCAACCAGTGGCGTAACTTCTTATTTTTCCGGGGGGGGGGGGGGTGGGGGGAGCAGACCTGGAGTGCGGTTCGAAGCGGCGAAGAGAGGGGGGGAGGAAGCGGGGGGGGGGGGGGTCCCTATGAGATGACACGTCATCACCCCGCTACAAAGAGGGTACCACTAATCATCATCATCATCATCATCATCATAAGGGGCACCTTTATCGTTAATAAAGTTAATATTGCAAAGTTTTCTTTAAACTATCCCAGGTGATGACACGTTGCTTTATGGAGCCCCTTTCATTCTTTAGTGCATATGTAAATTTTAAAGAATAAAAAGTAAAACACAGGCAGACCATTTTAAATGCAGAGCATTTCTTTAACTCACGATGTCACCCGGCGTCCGGCGTAGTAGTAGTCCGCACTGCGAGCGCTCTCGCTTCGCCGCTCGTTCTCCTCTTCGTCGCCCCGGTGTTTCCGCCGGAGCGATTGGCCTGTGATGCCATCTACCGTGCACAACGTTCAACAAGTTCTGTAGATGCGATGTAAAATGGAGCATCTCATGGCGGCGGGTATGTCCTTCGTCCTGCGTCGCTCTGTCGCGGCGTCCGCATAACAACAGCTGCGAGCGCGCGGGGCGCGCCAATGAAATTTCCGCCACCTTCCTACGTAGGATTTAAATGTAAAGCATTTCTTTAACTCACGATGTTACCCGGCGTCGGCGGCGTGGTGGGGACCGCGCCCCACCACCACCATTAAAAATCCTCAGATTAAAAATCCTCCCCGTAAAGCCGTCCGGGAAGGCACGAGCCCCACTGCCCCCCCCCCCCCCCCCCCCTTGTAGTTGGCGCTTCTGACTTCAACGTACACATTATGGACCTTAGGACCTATCTTGGTCCGTATACGCGAAATATTAGTTGCGAATTGTCTCGTAGACTGCTTTGCCATGCAACCGTGGACCCGTTCCTCCTTGTCTCGCATGAGTATCGTGTGCGATCAGCTGATTTCACTATATTTTGCGCGTTTCGGCCTGCGCAAGCGGAGATAGCAGCGTGTAGCCGACAAGCACGAAATCCTGATCGGCTCTACGCTTAGCGCTGACATTGTACAAGTGCTCTTAAAAAATAAGTGGCTAGAAGGAGGTGGCGCCAGTATGAAGGGCAGCGAAGGCGAGGAGGAAACCACTTCTTTGTCTTTGAACGCGGGGTGTTTAGGGGCGCTTTGAGAACCCATCATGATCGGCGCGATCTTGTCACAGAACACATCGCTCGCGCATTTAACAACCACATGTGATCACAATGCTACGGATCAGCGCGTCCACGACAACATAATATATCAATGGCAGATCTACGAAACACCTTAGAAGAAAGGACATTAAAGATTAGGCGACAGGCGCTGAATCTTCATTTGACCATGCATTGTCAGGAACGTGGGTGCAACCCTCAGCCTCGCAGCGTTCGCATTTTGTTTAAACGTAGAAACCAATCCGCGAGGGATATCGCGGTAGCTCTTTGGATGTAAAAACTAAAAGAGAAGTATATCAACCATCCTTCAATTGTCTCCCTAGATAAATTTCACTCCGGTCATCATATCTTTAATGACTCTGCAATGTCTGCCTTTGATTGCTTGTAGCATGGCACAGCCAGGGAAGGAGGAAAGAAAAGAGAGGCATCGCGTCTCATTAGTAACAACGTCATGTGCATTGTAGCTTCCAGACAAGGCGACCGTACCGTGCGCGCGGTAGCGTTCACTACAGGCGTAGCGACATAAATGGAGAAATGAAAAACACGGTAATTGTTCTTACACTACCGCAAATAAAGCGCGATTGCTTACCTTCGGTGTCGAACAGCGGCAGTCCACCGTCCCCGTCGCTGTTGTTCGTGAAGCAGCACCGGAAACTTGTAGAAGTATGTTCCCTGGCGAGATTTTGTACGTGTTCCAGCAGCCAACCACGCAGCAGTTGTTTCTGGACATCGCTGAAGGCTGACAGAAGCGCTAAGTTGCGACGTTAGACCCAACTATCACAGCAACCACAGCACTCGCCTACACGATCAAAGGACCACTGCTCGGCCCAGCCCGTCTACGCTTCCAGGCGGTGGCGAATTGCGGCGTTGTCGCATGCTCCTAGGCAAACCACGTCGGACCCCCCCAACCACAGCAAGGTGTCGCCCACAACCCCAAATCCGTTTGCCGCGCGCTCCACAAAGGCGTGGACGTGGACGGGCTGTACGCTGGACATAGTTCATCCGCGATGGTAGAAAGCGATACTAGACGGCAGTATAGGCAGGCGCACGCGAACACAGCACATCAACGTGGTCGTACAGTCTAGCGCGATTTGGAAGTTATCGCGCCAACGTCGACCAAGAACTAGAACAGCGCCACGGCCCAGAATCCTCTTGCGAGGAGACGCAGGTACGAGGAACGCCCTTCGCTCTATCTTTTTGCAGTTCCTTAAGCTCCGACACTGCCCACCGTGAAAGGCGCTTCTTTTTTTTTTTTTCTTTTTGGAATAAGCAGCGAAGGTATCGCGCGCAACCTAGTCTTCGGTATTACCAAGAGTTAGACGCTTTGAAGGTGAACTTTTGTTATCGTCCACGAAGGTAAGAGCCAACGGAGTTAACGCTTGATCGCGACGAATGGAAAGCTTGAAAGAGAGAGAAAGGGCGGCGAGTTCATCGGGAGGGTGAATGTTGCAGCACGGCACAGCCAAGTAAGGAGGAAAGAAAGCGAAATATTAATTTTCACTGTTTTGAAACGGGCCGCTAGGCCTCTGGGACGCTGTGCCGATCGACGCTCGCAAGACAACCTTAAAATTGTGCTTTCGGGGATAAGTCCCCTGGATACAAGTGATGAGAATGTTGCCGATGGCCTGAAGAAGTTTTTTTTAAAGGTTCAAAGGAATTTAGGTTATAGAATCAATCTTTTCCCCTGCTGGTCTACGTTTCCGCATGGTTTATTTTATTTTTTGTTCAAATTCACCACTTCGTTACTTATATCCGTTAATTATATTCATCTACTATGAACCTTTTCAGTCTTTTGTTTCATTTTTACTTCTTCGATCTTAAATAGACCGAATCTAACCTGTAGTTTAGGAATTGTCTTTTTAAAACTGTCAGGTTCTTGGCCAATACCCCAGCTTGAGCGTGTGCCACTGTTTCAACCTATGCTAGACTGTACAGCTGACGGACACGTCAAACTCGCTGGGCAACATGTACGAATGACTGATCGGCCTGACGTGTAGTCGAAAACTTTGACTCAGGCCTGCAAAATGTTATCCAGCAGTCGGCACCCTAGATCACGCTGAAATGCGGTGACGCATTCTTGCGCAGCTAGGGAGTGGCGTTGAACTTCTTGAGAGCTCGTACACGTACGTTACACACGCACTACAGCGGAGCGAGGCCTTGATAATGCATTTCGTGTCTTTTCCGCTGGTGAAAGCGACTGTCCTCCCGCAATCAGGGGCGTAGCCAGAAATTTTTTTCGGGGGGGGGGGGGGGGGGGGTCAATTGTACTTTATGTACGTTCGTGCGTGTGTTTATATGTGTGCTTGTATATATACGCAAGCAAAATTGAAAAATTTTGGCGGGTGGGGGGGTTTGAACCAGACTTCGAGTGCAAAGACCACAGAGCGGTTTCTTTCTTGCCTTCACTACCCTTTCTACAGGATATATCTCCTCCTCTCCACCTATTTCAGAATGAAGCATGTGGAAAATATCAGCACTAAGCCAAGAGCCTATAAGGATTTTGCGCTTTATTGGCTACACCATGTTATCTTAGCTAGTACAGTCGAAGACGCATAAAAAGTAACGGAATCAGTCGATCGCGCACGATATAGTCACGTGAGATAACGCAGAACCGGGCGTGCTACTGCACGGCAAAGCAGGATAACAGAGAATTCACAACTGATATTCCTCGTATTTGGACCAATCGAGAGCTTATTTCCTCATGACGTAACGTGACCAGACTGATGGCGTCACGAATTTTCGCCGAAAAGACTGGAAACGCCAGGAGAGCATAACGCGCTCGTTTATTGTGTATTCGGAGGTTGTTTCGGGGCCCATCAACTGCTTACGTAAGCAGCTATACGTGAGCGCTCAAACAAACACCCCACTGTCGCGAAGCTGCAGCATTATGAGTGTTAAAATGCGGAGAGCAGGTGTTGTACATTTCAAATCGATCCAATTCACGCACGCCAGCCATTCGATTTGGAGTACTGCATGTAAATAATTGCTAAACAAGTAGGAGCCGTTCCCGCGCTTGTTGCAACCAGAATTCTTGTTTCCATTTTTTCTTTACTTACGCGCAATGTTGATTTGAACTTGGGAGAATGTAACGTGTGCTCTCGAATGAAACTCAAGTATTCTCACTCATAACCGAAATGGAAAGGAATAATTACGTGAGACTGCGTTGACTCAACGTTCCAGTGTTCCTGCGTTTTTGTTTGCGGATGAGCACGCATCCGCCGAGCAATAGCGCCGGTACACAACAAACATTACGTGACAACAACATAGCTTTTTTTCCTTATCCGGCTTTCCTCTTTTTGCTTCACAGAGGGCACATACTTTGTTTACAGAATGAGCCTCGAAGCATTCTTCCTTTTGTACAATGTGATTCGGTCGTTTGAAATACCGGATTCAGAGAACGCAGTTTTCGGGAACTTACGCAGGTGATAAATTAGATAGATAGATAGATAGATAGATAGATAGATAGATAGATAGATAGATAGATAGATAGATAGATAGATAGATAGATAGATAGATAGATAGATAGATAGATAGATAGATAGATAGATAGATAGATAGATAGATAGATAGATAGATAGATAGATAGATAGATAGATAGATAGATAGATCAGGGGAGGGAGAAAGATAAGGGTTACGGTGAAGTGCCCGTGCTCGCTGCCGAGTCAGCGTTGTTTACCTCGGAAAATGCGATTTGGAAGTCCACCTAGAAGCGACGCGGAGCGCTATGCGTTTTACGAATCGCTCAATTATGCGAATGCCTTTCTCTCTTTCTCTCTTGCATCTGAAATTCCGCCCTGCATGCTTGCTGGACAGCGTCGCCCTATGCTAATGGCTCTCGTTGTTACTCGCGCATTCCTGGCATGCAATAAATTTAGTACTTGGAAGCGGCCGCAGCTCTGGCAATAGCGCGTATTGTCCGCGTGCCTTTCTGAAAGAAAAAAAAATGAAAGAACCGTGCAATGGAGAAAATAGTGCGTCAGGCACCCGGAAACTTCATTAGCGACTCTGTTTTGTCGGCAGTCGCAGAAACGTGTCGCCCTATATCTCCTTAATGGAGGCACGTTTTTCAGAGACAGCGGAGAATAGTTGAAAAGAAAATGGAAAAGAAAATGGAAAAGAAAGTAGTAATAGTAATAATATATAAGGTTGTAGGTTCGAAAACCCAGATGCGATTATGAGGTGGCCGTCGTCGAAGGCTGCGAAAATTTCGACCATCTGGTGTTGTTTGACGTGCGCTGGCAGCGCACAGTAGACGGGCGTCTACAGTTTCGCCTCCGTCGAGGTGCGACCGCCGCGACCGGGATCGAACCTACGACATTCGAGCCAGCAGCTGAGCAGCGTAGCCACCGTACCACCAAGGTGCACCCGGATTGCTTTTTAACAATGGTTAAAAGGCCCCTGAACAACCTCTGAAAATACGAAGAGCGAGCGCGTAATTCACTCCCGGTGCTTCCCGTATCTGCGGCGCAATTCGTGACGCCACCTGTTTGCTCACGTGACGTCAGTATGAAACAAAATTTCTATTGGTCGATATACTGGAGAGATCTGTTGTTTAATTCTCTCTTACCCTGCTTTGCAATGCAGTCGCACGCCCGTTCTGCCTTGTCACGCATGCCTAACGTGTGCGATAAACTGATTTCCTTTCGTTTTCTGCGTTTGCGACTGCGCAAACGGAGATAGCAGCGTGAAGTCGAAAAGCGCGAAATCCTGACTGGCTCAACGCTTAGTCCTGCTGTTCCACGTGTTTTATGAAGAAATAAGCGGAGAGGAGGAGATAGCGCTTGTAGGAAGGGTAGTGAAGGCGAGAAAGAAAATACTGTCTCGCCTTTGAACTCGGTGTGGTTTTGGGGACCATTAAGGCCTCTCTGTATTGTTACCACCCACTCTTGGGTTACGATGTGTTTCAATTGATCAGTGATGCCCTTTTCGAAAGTTGAAGGGGGGGTGTCAAAAGTTCGCAGGCCACTATAACGCGTATTTCGATGAAAGCGTGGCCAGTGAACTTTTGACAAATACTGTACTTTTGAGTCAAATACTGTAAAGATGAGTGGCGCTTAAAGTCACGTACGAAAATGTAATGATCATGGTAATGCTATGGATGGATGGTGGAACTTTATTATAGTCCTGTTCAATTCCCACACTGCCGTCATGTAATACCCAGGTGACAGAAAACACCACAGTTATGACGCAAACGCAACTACTACCACTACAGCTAATAATAATAATAATAATAATAATAATAATAATAATAATAATAATAATAATAATAATAATAATAATAATAATAATAATAATAATAATAATAATAATATCTGTGGTTGTACGTGCCAAAACTACGATGAAGGTAATACGAAATTATCGAAGAGAAGGTGCTCATTTGAAAATATTGGTCTACGCGCTTCGCTTTATACGTAGCAGCTGATACCCGGATTCACTGGATATTACCGATTCGTCTTGGTGTTTGAGCTGTGCTGATAAATATATTGCACTTTAGTTCTAATCCGTGCGTAGGCATGCGTCATTGGCGTCTTCCAAAGAGCGCGATTGTAAGTCAGCAAGATAAACTCTAATTCCTTTTTGATGGGAACATATCTACATGTGCCATATGATTAAGCGGAAGATTAAAAAAGGAATCTCGCCTAATATAATCCTGTGCGCTCGTTGCGCTGTCGGTAAAGCAGCTTTTTCTGAAAGCCGGAGCTTATTAATTAGGGGTCTTGTTTTTTTTTTTTCCTGTGTGATCACACTTGGGGCTGTAGCATATGCAGGAAACATATCAATTACCTTCATTTTTTTTCGGCTCGTAAATTAGGGCAATTCGTAAGACGATATACGTACTTACGGAGTACTTAGCTTTTGTTTGAGATAAGAGTAGCCAGAAAGTTCATGATCATCTAATCTAGCAAACACTGCTTCGCTATTCTGATATATTCAGTTCTTTACGCTCTCCCGCGTAAAAAAAATGAGCAAAAAAAAAAAAGAACATTGCATTTGACAAAAAACCGCGTTGTTGTACTATAATTTATTGCTCGGAAACATCTTTTGTTTCAATTTTCTTAACCTATAAAAAAAGGCCTATACAAATAGCCTTTTATTTCATAGTTTTACAGAGTACGTTTAGCGGTTTAAACTTACAGCTTATTTCAGCCTGTAGAATTTTCCTTAAGCTTTCTTTTAAACTAATTAAGAAAGAGGATAGGGATGGGCATAGAAGCTCTCCACACGGATAAGCATCACTGTATCTGCTAGAATCATTTAAGTCAAAATGATATATTTCAATTCTGAAATATAGTACATGGGAGTTGTTTAGCAATAAATTCCTTAGCTTTTTCAAAGGCATTGCAGAGGTGTTTTCGTCAACCTTAAAAAAGAAGTCGACGCCACGAGTGTTTCCACCTGTTTCATTTCCCTTAATTGGTTATGCTAGGATTAAAATTACGCGTTGTATTTTGAAAGTGATGTTTTATTTCTAAGAAAGCCACATATTTATAGCGCAGAGACCGATAAATATTCCATGCCGTAAGAGTCTTGAAAACGAATGCTTACTAACATACAATCACACGTAGGTTCAAGTTAAACAAGGAAAGAAAAGGATACAGAAACTCAACGCATATCAAATCAAACCAAATCAAATTCATTCACATTGTAGTGTACAAGGTAAGGATATGCAGAAGGAGGTGCAGAAGTGTACAATGTTAGAATTTACACGAACATATGCTTTTCTGAGGCGGTTGACAATGTGATCCATACAGAAAAAAATAATATGTCGGCCGTTTCACTTGCCAAAAAGACCTTCAACAGGGGAAGACGTTAACACTCTTGAAAGTCGCTACGTGCCACGCACACATGCTGTGCATATCATTTAAGGAACCTTAAGTGACACGGTTTTGCGGTGCATAGCGGTGTGATGGGCGACGAAAGATATGGGTGCCAATCATGTTTGGAGTTTTCTTTTAGGGGCGAAGCTCCTAAGGGTGTGGGTCTGTCCCTCCTCTGTAGTTGTAGTAGTAGTAGTGGTAGTAGTAGTAGTAGTAGTAGTAGTAGTAGTAGTAGTAGTAGTAGTAGTAGTAGTAGTAGTAGGTAGGTAGGTAGATAGCCACGTATAGTGGAATGTACCCACTCCACGCGATAAAGATGACGATGACGCAGTACAGTAGAATGTACCCACTACACGTGATAACGATGAAGTATAAGCGCGTTCCAGTATAGTGGAATGAGCGCGTTCCAGTATAGTGGAATGTACCCACTACACGTGTGGCGCTTCTCATTGGAAGAAGGCGATCGTTCGATTTAGCGCGGCGACGTACGCTTTCACTTTCACTCGGAGTCGCCGGATGGATCCTGCTTATCCAACATATGGCTTCTAGATATGCACTCAGATGTATATCGTTTGACCATATGAAACCTACCACGATCCGAGGAACATGCATAGACGTAGTATTTGCAAATTGTCCACTGCAACCCATACAGGAACCGCTCTTCCTTCATTTCACGGACCATAAAGCCGTTTTAATGAAGGGACACCGCAAGCCATCCATCGTCTAAGAACAAATAAAAGTTGATTTGTATATATACACACAGTGTTTCTCACGTCTTTACATGATGATCGACTGGGCGAATTACACGGAAGATTCACGGTTTACCGATGATTCCCTCCGGAGCTTCGCCCACTCATCATCATTCACCCCATGGATATGCTGTGATTTTTTTTTATTTTTAACAGCGAAGCTGTTTATCCAAGAGGCAGTCCGCGCAGAGAGAACGAAAAACTATCATCATCATGAACCGGCACGCGCTCTCTTCGTCGTCTAATTCATCTTCGCTTCGTTCCCAGAACACGTGCGCTGACTTGTTCATCGTGGGATGCATCCATCAGATATAAATCTGATGGATGTGAGAGCGAATACAGAGAGAAGAAAGAAGGAGAAAGAAAGGAAGAGATAATTAGATGTAGAGGGAAAGAAAGGGAATAAAACAGAAAAAAATAGACAGATAGAGAAAAAGGTAGAAAGAAGCAGCAAGAGAACAATATGTAGAGAGAGATGAAGAAAGGAAACAAAGAGGAGGAATTATAGAGTCAGCGAGAAAAAAGAAAGAAAAAAATCACGCCATATCCCCGAAGTGAATGATGATGAGTGGGCGAAGCTCGATCGTTTTCATCCATGGCAGAAAGAGAATGTGTGGTCTGGAATGCGCTTATACTTCATGGTCATCAGCGTCATCGTCATCGTTATCAAGTGTAGTGGGTACATTCACTGTACTGGAACGCGCTTATACTTCATCGTTATCACGTGTAGTGGGGTACATTCCACTATACTGCGTCCTCGTCATCTTTATCACGTGGAGTGGGTACATTCCACTATACGTGGCTACCTACCCACGACAACTACTACTGCCACTACAGAGGAACGCGATTATACTTCATGGTCATCAGCGTCATCGTTATCACGTGTAGTGGGTACATTCCACTATACTGGAACGCGCTTATACTTCATCGTTATCACGTGTAGTGGGTACATTCCACTATACTGCGTCATCGTCATCTTTATCACGTGGAGTGGGTACATTCCACTATACGTGGCTACCTACCTACTACTACTACTACTACTACTACTACTACTACTACTACTACTATTACTACTACTACTACAAAGGAGGGACAGACCCACACACTAAGGAGCTTCGCCCCTAAAAAGAGAGAGAAAGGAAGAAATAAAGAGAAACTAGGCAGGCCGCCCAGCTCCGCACTTCACCATACGCTAGTTCTAAGCGTTTTGGTGAACTTACTCAGCCAACTATACTCAGCAAACGCTGACTCTTAGCGACTCGTGAGTGTAGTCCAATCACTACGGCTAGTCTAATCAATACCCATCATCGTTTTTTACTATGATCTTTAAATGCTGCTTCAGGAAAAAACTGACTCAGAGTAATCCCTTGTAGTCTGCCGCTTTTTATTAAGTGTTTACGTGATCCACCGCTCCGGGGTATGCTCCGTAATCCTGTTTTGCCAAACACAGCGCATCATTGATATACAATTACAAGTGAAAAATAAAAAAGCACGCGAAAAGCTGAAACACCTTTCGAATGCTAAGTGGGCTGATTTTAAAAAATGAAATTAACAAAACACCTGACGCTACTGGTATGAAAGCCACTTGTTTGCAATAGCAACTGATAGTGAATGCGTGGTACGCTAAACCAGTGCCCGGCTATCCCTACTTAATTATGTAATCACGTAGTCCCTAATTGCGGCTTCGGTTAAGCGCCTAATGAGACAGACCCCTGCTGCTTCATACGCATGAGCCATCTCTTAATTAGTATTCACGTGAACCCCCCATTAACGGTGAAAAAAATTAGCATGCCACATTATCCTTTTTATGAAGCGCAACGTATTCCGTGATGCTCAGTTAAGGCACGCCCAGGCGGAAGAAGCACAATAAAGGTTGAAATATGTTTCGAATGCAAAGTGCGATCTTCTCGTGGAATGAAGTGAGGAAGGCGTTTGCATTTTGCCGATAAGCAGTCATGCGCAGTTATCTGTGAAACTGCAGGGTGAACTTCTGGAAGCAAACTGTAGATTTTTTTTTGTAGTTGCTCATTGTGCATTTTGTGTAACTTTCTCTTTTTTTTTTTTTGCTGCAGAATTCATAGATATGGAGTAGCCGAGGTAATATGAACCTCAACCTCTCCACAGCAAGACAGGTAGAACAGAACAGAACAGAACAGAACGACGCCTTATTTTGTGTACTGTAGATGCAACTTAGAAAGAAATGTGCGCTTATAAACGTTCCAGCGTAAAGTGAAGCGTTGCCGATCCGATCGACTGTCTATTACCACGTTTCTTTATATTTCAAGCGAAGCTCGTCAAAACTTACAGAATTCGATGGCGTCGTACGCAAGAAACCCGGCGCCCGCGAGCGCCGTTTTCCAATAATTGATGATCTGTCCATCGGTGATCAGTTGTTTCTGATACAACAACCTCATCGTTTATCGAAATGACTTGTAATTTCACGTTGCCGCGCTGCATTGTTGCCTGGATGTGAACGCATGACCGTAGTTGTTGCCTGTAGCAAATGAAGTGTTGCTTTGCTAAACACGAGGATTAAGGTATAATTCCCGGCATATAGAAAGGAAACAGTTCGAAGGAAGCATTGCGCCTTGAGAAAAAAAGATAAGTAAAGGAAGAAATAATAATAAGTGGGGCTTAACGTCCCAAAACCACGATGATTATGAGAGACGCCGCAGTGCAGGGCTCCGGAAATTTTGACCATCTGGTGTTCTTTAGCGTGCACTGACATCGCACAGTACACGGGCCTCTACCAGTTCGCCTCCATCGAAATGCGACCGCCGCGGCCGGGATCGAACCCGCGACCTTCGGGTCAGCAGCCAAGCACCCTAGCCACTGATCCACCGAGGCGGACGTAACGGAAGAAAGAAAGAAAGAAAGAAAGAAATGTAGTACTTTATGCGGGCGAGCACCCCCCCCCCCCCCTTTTTTTTTTTCGATGAGGCAGTGGCTCCCGAATTTTTCTGGCATCCTTACTTGTTTATGTACATTAGGAAGACTGTTTTCTTCTGCGTTCTTTTAGTACAGAACATAAAAAAAATGGAGAAGCCCAGATGACATGTACCTCAGTCTCTCCACAACAGTCAAATTGGAACAGAGTAGAAATTAGAGAAGGAACAACCCGGGGCTACTAGTACAGAAGGCACATGTTTGTGTCAGCAGTGCACACCATTTGAATGTGACGCGGTATGATTAAGTTCGTCACTTCGCAGAGCATCGTGCTGAACTCTAATGTGTTCCAGCCCCACCACCGCAAATTCTCAGCCCCACCAGCACAAATGTATACATCAACTACACAGCAACTGCAAGTACAAAACTACTTGCCACTGTTTAAGCCATTAGGACGTTTCCACGACACTCTTACCATGGTAGCAGCTACCCAACAATGGCTCTGCGCCAACAAATCTTTTTCGTGTTACAACAAAGAGCGACTAATAGTGCACAGCGCAAGAACAGTCTGAAGAGGAGAGTGGAAGGTGTAAGGACGAGCTGCATACACATTGCGCAAACATGAGAGATAAAAAGTGGCCCCGGGATGCCACGTGGTTCTTTTGAGCTCTCGGCGTCCCTGCCTAACGTTGCAGAAAACACGGAGGGGAGAATAACCGCTGGCAGCAGCTGTCGCGTGCATCGCATCACCACTGCAGCAGAGTCCCAGGCAAGGCATCGCTAACTCGTGTTCAGTGGCTTTGGCTGGAAAAGAACGCGCGACTGGAACGACCAAGGCTGCTGGTAAACAGGAAGGCACGCAAACATCAAAGAGGAGAATGTGGGGAACTGTGGCGTCGATGCATCAGAATGACGCTGTTGCTGCACAATGGCACGCGGAAAGCAAGCCAAGGCTTTTGCTGATTGCGGTAAAGGAAGCAACCCTCTGCACTTTGGGAAGTTGGAGCGATATGCGAGAGGTACGACCACCTGCTGCTAATGGGTGGGATTTAATTAACGCTGAAATATGCGAGAGGTACGACCACCTGCTGCTAATGGGTGGGATTTAATTAACGCTGGAACTGACGGTGGGATGCATTCGTCTTGTATACATGTTGCTCGGGCGCTTGTGGGGTCGAGTGTGGTTGTTTCAGTCAAAACTTTCCCTTGTTCGTTTTCGTTTTTTGTTTGCTTTTTTTCTGTTTGTGTTTTCCTGGCTTGCTAGTAATTAAAAGTTTGTTTACATAGCTAATCCTACAAAGCTTACAAAACATTTTAACCGTGGAGCTGCTAATGCTGGCAGTAATGCTGGTAATGCTGGTAATGATGGAAGCCAGATATCCTAGCCACTGGCTAGGATATCTGGCTTCCATCATATAACTTCCTCTGCTTGGAAATGCAGTCAAGACAACTCTTGCTTCACAAACACACGCGTCCTTTATACATAAGTCACAATACAAGATGTAATAACGCAGTAATATTGCGTGGCGCATGTGTACATTGTCATCAGGCGTCGCAACAAGTGAATATCATAACGACTTTTTAGTTTAAAGCCGGCCACCCATTACAAATGGCACACAAGTATTGCGCAAATTTCCTTAAAACCACGAGGTGTGTTCATAGCAAAAATGCACTAAGTGGTTGAAGTACGCATTAGGGACAGGATATCGCTGTCGCTTTCAACTCTTAAAGGCGATGCGTAAGGGTCTCCCAATTTTTGTTCGCTTTTATTGCGACAGCAATTATATGGACAGTCTCGGCTGATTTTTGTCGTCGCCGTCGCCATTGCCGTCATTCACCGGATATATATATATATATATATATATATATATATATATATATATATATATATATATATATATATATATATATATATATAAAACAATGAAGGGATAATATATATATATATATATATATATATATATATATATATATATATATATATATATATATATATATATAAAGGCAAGAAAAATAAATCAGAAGAACAAAATTCTAAGGCACCCGATCGCGGATTCGAACCAGCGACCCCTCGCTTCTCAGAGTGCTGCGTTAGACCACTTAGCCACACGCCATGCATCCGCCGGCATAATAACGCAAGCAATTTATAGACACCATTTAACGCTGGCGGTAGGCAGATCTCGCAGGAGAGCGTTGGTGAAACACCCAGTCTTAACAACTGTGATAGTTCTTAGTTCACGATTATCCTGTGTATACCTGCGCGTCCTTTTCGAGCGTCCTTCTTTGTGCTTCCGTAGGAAGCTGCAAGTATCGAGCTGCTCGTCTATCCTCGCGTGGCATTCCAATTTCTCGCTATTGCATTCATTGCTTCGCCCTTGCGGCGAAACTGTTACTTTTATTTTCTTTTCTTTTTGTCCAACCACGTTTGGTTATTAGCAGTTAAAATAACCATCCGTTGTCTAAGTGTTCGTTTTATATATTCGGATTACTTAAAGGAGAGAAAAGAACGCTATAGTTTCGTCGAGGGTAGAACCCTTGGCAGCACTCAGGGAATTTTAAACTAGTGTCTGTCTAGTAAGACTGACACAGCTTGTTGTTCTTACCTTCATATGCTAGTTGTTTGATGTACATGTCTAAGAACAGGCAATAAACCAAAAAAACGTACTCGTGGCTGTGTGGTAGACCCCCCCCCCCCCCCCCTCCCCCCCGCCCGAAAAAAATTTCTGGCTACGCCCCTGGAACGAGAAGATTGCTTTTGCTTTCGATTCGTCTTAGGCAAATTCATAAGAGACCCTGTGAGGTGTTTTTTCTTCGTAAAGCGGAATCAAGAGTAACCTAGAACCACAAAAATATAGCTGTCAAAAACTGAGCGCATAATGGGAAGCCTGCACCATTTAGGCTATGCTGCATAAGTTTATTTGTTCCGTAAAATGCCCTGCACAACACAACAACACGCACACATGTGTGTTTCTCGTGAAAACTAAGCTCCCGAAAGCAGATCTACGTTCGCAGTGTCTACAAATGCTAAGATGATCCCTAAACAGCAAGGTTCCGGTACATTTGGCCAGTTTTGCTTAGGTCTTCGTAAGGACCAAACGTGACGTATTCGTGAGGTGTCGTCGGCTTCTGGTTCTAGCAAATGCAATTCACATACATTTTCGAGGCGTTACCGTCGGGTGCCCAGACGTTCGCGTCGGCGGTAAACAGGAAAGCTTCTTGTGATATGCATCTCTCACGAAGCTTCGCTCCGCAGCACAAGCAATCCTGTGTTCTTTCTTGATATCACGGCGACACTCTTCGCAGATTGTATAACACAGTTTCAAACTTTAATATATCCGTCTGGCAGAGCCCGAAGGGATTGTATTTCATTTCTGCGCTGACTGCTGGAATTAGATAGAAAGGATGTCCCTCGCGACCTCATGATACGTCTAGCAATCTTGCGTAACAGAGTTTCAGACTTTTTTTTCTGCAAGCCTAAATGTCAACGGCACTCGCACATAACGTCTTCCTGCAGTAGTGATGTCTGACAAACCTCACCTGATCGGTTGTGAAATGTGTGTGGTTATCGTTAAAGCATGTTTTAATAGTGAAGCAGTACATGGCTAGTCTAGACAAATATTACCTCCGTCCTACGTAGGCTTTCCTATGTGCTTTCTTCTAAACGCCTTATTCGCTTCTCTTTGCAAGAAAAAGAACACCTAGCGCGTTCATATTAGAGGACTTTGTCGAAGCGCACCGAAACACACACAAGAAGAAGCAGACAGGACAGCGCTTACTCCTGTCTGCTTCTTCTTGTGTGTGTTTCGGTGCGCTTCGACAAAGTCTTCAAATATGAACGTAAACCAACTGGCCCAACTTGCCATCTTGCTGCAATATACCTAGCACGTATATGCAACAGAAACAGGGCAAATCCCACAACCCACCACTCGTCCGCTAAAATGGAGAAGGGAACACATACACTCTAAAAGCTTTGACTCTCTCCATGTGTGTAGTACCACCTTTATGAAGGCACGTTGACACTCCGCAGAAAAGTCGTGGGACGCACGAATTTCCCAAAGACGGTCAGTACATCAGTCTACTAAAGAGATTCAATGCGCCTCTCTAAAGGGAATGCTAGACATGGGACTCTCACATGTGTAAAACGGGAGTCAAAAGACACCTTTCTCTGAGAGTGTGGACCGGCAAACACAAATTAGGAATTCTTGGCAGACGGAAGCAATAATTAGAAAGATTTCAATGAACCATCGGGGCTAACCAAGTGATAAATGCAGGAGCCACACGTTTCAGCTTTGCTGGACTGCATAAGTGGTGTTTTTTTTCTTTTTTCTTTTTTTTTTGCATGACGAGATCGAACTGATAATAGCATGACGAAGGAAATCTTCCTGGTAGTAGGGAGCGGAACAATTCTCATTACCCTCCAGGCCATTCCAGTTTGCTTCTTGCACTCTCTCTTCATTCCAGCGCGTCCTCAATGTCTTTAATTACCGCGCTGTCGGTCGCACTTAAGACCTGAAAAGTGACATTTAATTATCCCAATCGCCTTGGTGCTGCGGACTTCTTGCCACTGTGCAGTGCTCTTGCATATCCCGAGTCACAGCCCTGCATAATGCCAGCACACACTGTGCTACAGTGGAAGACTATGTTCTTTAGTGGAATTATCTGAAAAGCTACGCTTCTGTGAATGCGAGTTATGCGGGTTGTGTCGTCTCACTCGCCTGTTTCCATATGTTATTTGCGCTATTCCACAATGCGTTCGTACCAACTAGATCGACTTTTCCTTGCTACTGCGGAAAGAAATTTGCACGATTAATTACACGAGGCGCAACGACACGCAGCTAGCTTTTTTTTTTTTTGCTTTTTTGACTTTTCTTAGCACAATTGTGCTCAGGAGAATGGGGAAATGCTAAAATTCTGCGATCATTCTTGAGTAAAAGAATCCTGTTTCGTGAATTATATCCGTCCAATATATTGGGGTGAATTATGTACAATCACAGAAGCTGAAAGTTTGCACCTGCATTTACAGGCTATTTCGCCCTTACAAAAAGAAGATGAATATCTGAAGAATGATAGTGGAAGTAATAATAAAGCACACAGAATCGCAAACCGATAGAGTAAAATGAAAAAAAAAAAGAAAAGGTCAACAACAATCAGATTCACTCAAAAAGTATATTTTGCGCTTAAACTCACCAAAACATTACTCACCCGGACTCCCTCAGCCTGAGACTCACGGCTTGATCTGAGGCTGAGTCAGCCTGAGTGAGTCGACTCGTGAGTGAGAGAGAGAGAGAGAAAGACTTTATTTGGTGATCCGGCGGACGACAATCCTAGCCCCGCGAGTTTGTTTGCCGAACTACGCTATCACAACAGTCCCTTATAACATAAAAGCGGTTTTAGTACTTACCCGTTCTTATCAAAAAGTCTTCAAGTTCAGCTGATGCTATCGTTTAAACACCGCTAACAAACTATAGTTGACGTGTCATCCTCAGCGGAAAGAAGTTGCTATCCCAGAACCATAAATCCACAGTAACGCCTTCGGTCCTTTATGCGCTATTCACGTGTCGTCCAACAACCCGTGACCTGTCATCGTCTACCACTCGTCAAACACATTACGATTCATTTACAAAAACAACAAAAAATGTTTGTGCAGGCTTCATAAAGTGAAAGCGCTGAGCCAAAGTTTTGCAAGTTTCGCTGAGCCATAATCTTGCAAGTTTCGCGGTATCTTCGCACATATACACGAAGTACATGTCCAGGACTAATAAAAAAACTCGGCACATCCCGCTCGTTGTGGGAGTCATTGTCATGCAGAGCAGTAGGCGGTTAGTGTCTGATAACGATTTTGTTTTATTGCTTTGAGTCAAGCGTATCGAGTTGGACCGACTTCTTGCCGCGTTTTGAGTAATTATGGGTACGTCGTTTGCAGGTCTGTAGCGAGGAATTTTAACGCGACAGCGTTAAAGAGCTTGTTTCGCAGAAATGTCGGGGTCGGTGTCGGCGTAAGGCATGGTTGCTTGTGAGCGAAAAAGCATCATCTTGTCATTCAACGAAAAATCAAGAAAGATGCAAATAAAATAAATACTAAAAATTTCCGGGTCCGAGTGAGGATCGAACCCAGGCCGACGGCGTGGTAAGAAGGTGTTCTACCACAGACCCACAATATTTGTTTTTTTTTCTTTCATTGTATTTGTTAAAATGTGTGTTAGAATGAACATAAAATGGCACTAATATTACGAAACAGAAGTACAATCACACAGCGACAATAAGCGCTCTAGCGTTACTAAGGAAACACTCGACCACTAACAAAGTGCAGTAGAGCAGTGAGAGTTCTTCAAATCGGGTTATACACGAAAGGTGGTCAGGCCAAGCACTTCACCAAGATGGGGTACCAGTCCGGTTTAAAGTCCATTTCATCATAAATGTCATCTATGTGAACAGCCATTCTAACAAAATGTGTGCTCGAAGAAATGCTGGGTTCTGCGTTGCGGTCTTACATACATGTCTTCCATAGGCTGTGCCCTTTGATATGTTTTTCCTCGTGGGTGAGCCACAATATTTGTTGAAACTGCTTTAGGAAAAAAAAAACACTATATGAATGTTGTAGTTGAAGGAGTTTCCTTAATGCGTCATATATTGCGTGGCAGAAGCGTAGAATCGCGCCAGGCGTCAAAACATGTGAATTGAGAACCGAGTGGGTGTTGTTTTAACGTTCCACCGCTTACAAAGCGCTCGGACATATTTAATCATCATCAGCAGCAGAACCATCAACAAAGTGAACAGCTGCGTAGGTTCGCGTGTTGCCCTACGGACGTGTGGTTGGGCCCTTCGCTGATTCGCAGAAGGAATAATCATGGCGCAGTGGGCACTTAAGAACTGTGCTTGCAGTATACATTCAATGATATTTTGAAGCGGCCAATGTTACGTGCACAGTCGTTTGCTTCCTCACGGCACGGTTGAGGCATGCACCGAGAACAGAAGTTAGGCTAGCAGTTCAGAAGGCGATGCGCACGAGGCCCGATTACGCTATCTACATCTACTCTTGAAGGCAAAGCTCAAGCGTCCTCCATTTTCTTATTTTTTTATTTATTTATTTATTTTTATTTTTTTTTTGCTGTGATGGGGAGGGAGGAGAACTTGCTGAAGGCATTGACTCTTTGAGGAAAGCACCAAGTTTAATGAAAGTACCCGTTTGACGAAGCAACAATTTGGGGAGAGAGGGTCCTAACCCCCCCCCCCCCCCCCCCCTTCTTGTGTACGGGATTGATCGTGGGCTTATCAGGTACGGCGACTACACTGACGCCCAAAGGGTATCCTGTGGTCCTACGTGACGTCGGTAGTGACCTTAAAGCATGGATGTCAGTTTTATCGAAATGAACTGCACGCTACGGTACGATAATGTGCGGATCTTAAGAAGCGGTTTATGCCGTATTCCTCCGGATTTAACAATGCTTGACCATAGCTTGGGGAGTCATATCAGTTTTTATGCAATGTTTATTACACTGTTACAAGCGCCGATAGCGAACACTGCAACAACAGGACTTCGACATTGCCAAGATATGACGCCCTTATAGCGTCCTTTTCGTACGCAGTTTCAAGCAGTGGCGTAGCTCTGTGGATGAATGTTTGACTGCAGCGCGGAATGTCTGGATTCGATAGCGGTTCTAACCATGATTTTCAAACTTTCCGTCCCTCTGATAGTTTTTTCATCGGCTATGCTCCCGATACGTGTCACGCATTTTCTGCGACACAAACTCCAAACGCGACCACGCAATGATTTTTGAAAATCTGTCATCACAGTTTTTGGGTTGATATGAACTGTTAATCCCCTGCGGCTCATACGCGCTCATACCTGCATGGGCCATGGTTTACGGACATGTGCCACGCGCGTCTAAAGGAAAGGGTTTCATGACGTACGCGTCAAGTATCTTACGCAATTGATGTAATGACCTGCTCATTGTAGTCGTCACACACTACTGCCCTCTCACGCAAACTTTGGTACATCTTAAGTAAAGGAGACGACCAGGCGAGCGAACAGAGGAGGCGGCTAGAGAGATAGACAGATAAATAGGTAGATAAAAACGGTTTAAGTTCCTTTGGTGCGCTAATAAATGCTTCGCATTTAACACAGCATACACTGCAAGGACCTGCGCATACCAACGGTATAATAAAACACAATTGCAGTGAACTTTCTTAAGGAGACTGCTCACAGTGCACGAAATCCGCTATTGAATCCAACCGGAAATTCATTAGTGCACAAGTATTGTTTCACTACAATGTTGAAAGATCAGATGACTAACACTAGCGAGCAGTAGCTGGGGCCTGTATTATACGAATAAATGCAGTAGCCTTCACACAATCGAAGCACTTCCTCTAAAAAATTAATTATTGTTCTAGAGTATACTTTGTCATAATCGTGGTATTATAAGATAGTCTGTAGGTTCTACTTTACTTTGTATACTAATCATTCGTTTCTCAATTCTAGCTCGTAAAATGGGCATTTTATGGTGACCCAGAAATACCTTACGAAACCACAATTTGCTCCTCTTATAATGCCTCAAATTTTCACATGCGGCAACGAGTAGCGCCAAAACACCGAAACACATAATTGTGTTCCACGGAAAGTTAGATCGGATAGCAGAGACGAAGCGCGGATACGAAGAGCTCCAGCCGTTGCCTGCCATGGTCGATACGAAGTCCTTGTAACTCCACACATTCACACTTTAATTTAATCAATAGCGGTTAAAAAATCGTCCAAGTGCGGCTGTCCGTGGTCGCATTTCTGCGCCGCGTATCCATAGTCTCGAAGGCCATAGCCGGAGGCCTTAAGTACACTTTTGTGAACACAGATGGCGCGGCAAGTCTACTCACCACTCCAGCTCGGATCCTAAAGACCCCAGAGGCCGTCGTGAAACGTTCGAAGACAGCGGCCTGCGTCAGTGGGATCCCGCACTAAGGATCCCAATCACCAATATTCTCCCTGAAAGACGAAATGACTGTTTTATTCTCTGTCTCTCTGATGGTTGTGCTCACCAGTGGAGAACACGAAATACGACGCATTAAGAACAAAAAAATGACCATTGACGCGTATGACTTAGCAGATAGAATAAGGCAGGGGGAAACGATTGGTCACTTATTTCTAGCATTTCACTGTTTCAGGATTGAGAAGAAATGAATACTAGTACCAACTCTTCGAAAACTGCGCCTGTGATTAACTGAATTAGTTATTCTTTTGTTGCGGGCCTCTGCTGTGGAATACAGCCCCTAGAATGTTTGCTTCGTCATTGAGGAATTTATAACTGAGACTAAAGGAATGTTTTGCTTAATTCTGCCTGCTTTAAATATTTCATTATAGGTGATTTCTTATTCAGAATAATAAAATATTCAACTTTAGCAGACTGTTAGTGATACCCCATAGAACCCAATGGGAAAAATCCACCCCTTACTTGGTAAACCCCCAGTTTTGGGTATGAGTCATAATGACTTTTCAAGAAGAAGAAGAGTGAGTAAAAGAAGAGAGGGCGATAAGCAAAATGATATTATGGAGATATATTTGCCAGAAATACCACATGATCACGATAATGGCGTTGTGGTTCAATTTGATTACCCACGGTTTTTAACGGATACCGAAACACACAAACTGAATTCCTAAACCTAAACTGGAAACCTAGACACGGGTGTTCCTGAATTTCGGCACAATTGAAAGTGCGATCACCGCGGACAGTAATCGGACGCGAACTTAGCAGTGAAAAAGCCTCGTCAGCTGAGATACCAGTGCGAGCAAAGTGGAAGTGCAGGATGCTGCGATTTCTGTTTATTCATCTTTTTGCGTTTTTTCCCCCTTTCACCCACACTATTGCTTCTAGGTCACCCTGTTCTGTCGCCCAATTTCTACCCACGCACAGCTCCTTTGTGAAAGGGGGAGAGCGGGATGTAAAGGCCTGCCGAGGCCAGCCTGTCCCGTCGTCTTTTCGCTGTGTCCTGTGTTTTCCGCTGATTTTTATCCTTTGTGACAATGTACCAATCCAGCCCAGTCCAACGCCTTGGTGTAAAGGAGAGGTGGAGAAAGGGAAGGAGCAAGTCGGAAAGACGTGCGCCGCGTGACTGTGACGTCACGGCTCGCACTTGCGTGCAGCCGCCCCGCGCGGACAGTCCTCCAAAAAATACAGCCAGCTATTCAAAAATATGTAACATAGGCTCTGTTTATCGGAACAGACCCATCTTGCGTGGAGAATTTCAAGTTTTTCGTAACTTTTTTTTGCTTTTCCTTCAGTACCCCTTAGAGGAATGCGATCGTCGTTCCGCCTAAAGTTTATCTCTCAGTGCACAGTAAGTTGCTTTTGCCACATCAAGGGTGGGCTCACAGTGATGCACCCTTTACAGTGAAAACTGCGGTAGCTTGAACTATACGTTTACATACGCGAGCGCTAGCTTGTTAACAGTTAGAAAAAGCCCAGCAAAGTTGTGTCATGAGAAAGGCAGGAGGCGTTTGATGAAAAAACTGACAATGAAAGAAGCTGACAGGTCCACTTCAAATCAAAAGGCGAGGTTGTTGATGCCTGTGTTCACAAATACTGCGGTTTTATGGAATTAAACAAGTTTCATAACCGTTCTGTTCTAACTGACTTGCCGTGAACAGATTGAGGTTTATGTCACCCCGGCTACTACATTTCTATAAGTGTAATTTCTATAATCGCTTCATTATGTTTCCTGCAGCGTTCGCCAGTCTATCCCCCCCCCCCCCCCTCTTTTTAAGTTATAAAAACATTGTGAAGACGCAGGAACGCTACACCGCTTTAAAAAAGTGTCCTCCTCAGTCGATACCTTCTCGCGCGCATAAGTTCGCTGCACCGTTTAATTTCTGCCGTGCGGGCTTTCCTAGCCAATCGGCGCCACGGATCACGAATCGGCACTCTACGGAGTTGCGTGCATCCTTTCCAGACATGGCGTAATGAATTACAGTAGTTTAAAACTTTTCTCTGTAAAAAAAAAAAAAATTAGATTTATTGACTGGTAATTTAGCAATCCACATGAATATACTTCAATAGAGTAATTACAAGAGCATTACTCATTACTTTCACGATTACTTTTGACTAAAATGTAGCATATCCGCTTCCCTTATGTCGTAAAATATTAGAGGAAAAAACACGAAAATAAGAAAGATAACTTAATCTCACTGAAGACCCACAGGAAAGACACGATGTTGTCGGATACGATGCTTTGAAGGACGTCGCTAGAACAACTTTTGTTAATGTAATTTAAAAGTTACTTCATTGCTTTTTAATGGTAACGGCAATGCAATGCGATACCATTCAGTCAGCTTTAATTCCTACGGTAAGTTATAGCGCTTTAACAATTGTAGAATCGTAATTAGTAATGTCGGTTAACTACTTTTAAGTAATTTTGCCACCATCCTCAAAATGCGGCCGGCACGGCTCACGTACTCCGAGCGACGAAGCGAACTTCGACCCCCTACGATATCTGCGACGTCAGCATGCATGTAAAAAAAAATTCCGCCAGTTCACGTCGAGAAAACCATGAGACAGCAAAGATGGAAACGCGCGAGTGTACATGAAGCTTGGCTAAGACATTGTAGTCTCATTTCGAGCTTCATTATCATCATCATCATCATCATCGTTGTCGTCGTCAGTTTGAACATAACTATAATCATAATGTTTTCTAGCTCCATCAACATGATCATCACTTAGGCCCGTATTCACAAGTGCTCCTCGACTCGAAACTCGACCTCAAGGAATCCTTGAGACTTTTCGCGTTGCAGAAATGGCTACGCGAAATAGTCCTCAAGGATCCCTTGAAGTCGAGTTTCGAGTCGAGGAGCGTTTGTGAATACGGGCCTAAGAATGACAATCACTGTAATCTCTAGCATCACAATCACTTCGTTTTATTAGGGGCGAAGCTCCTAAGGGCGTGGGTCTGTCCCTCCTCTGTAGTTGTTGTAGTAGTAGTTGTAGTTGTAGTAGGTAGGTAGGTAGGTAGCCACGTATAGTGGAATGTACCCACTCCACGTGATAAAGATGACGATGACGCAGTATAGTGGAATGTACCCACTACACGTAATAACGATGAAGTATAAGCGTGTTCCAGTATAGTGGAATGTACCCACTACACGTGATAACGATGACGATGACGCTGATGAGCATGAGGTATAAGTGCGTTCCAGACCACACATTCTCTTTCTGCCATGGATGAAAACGATCGAGCTTCGCCCACTCATCATCATTCACTTCGTGGATATGGCGTGATTTTTTTCTTCATTCGCTCCCCTCTATAGTCACGTGGCCTGCGAGACACGGGACGGGCGTGCGGACGGCGCAGGCTCGACTTACAACAGCTCCGCCGCTAAAGAGACATAACGGTAAAAGAAAGCGAAAGCATGGGAACGCGAAGGCCACCGTTGGAAAGAGAGCGCTTTTGAATGCGAGTGCGCGTGTGCGCGTGAACGGGATAAGGGAGAAAGGGAAAGACGTGCGAAATACGCGAGGGAAAAAGGGAGGAGAGAGAGAGTCTAGGCTCCGCCTCCCGGGTTCGAGGGAGACGGCCGTCGAAGTGCGCGCACTCGGCTCTCTCAGAGCCGGCTCCAAAAGTTGAGCGCGCGGCAGCGTCCGCTCTCCTCCCTGAGTTCAAGTTTTTTGCGCGCCGCCCGCCGAACTCTGTCGAGAGTGGTGAGTCTGCGCTGACGGAAGTTCTTTAGAGCTTGGAAAAAAAAAGTTACGCTCCGCTTCGTAGTGATTTGGGCGAAGCTCAAGAAGGAAGAGGATAAAGACAAGTGATAAGACACCTTCGTTCGTTTTATGAAATGAAAAGCCCCGTCAAAGTCGTGACTGTCGGTTAACTTCTTCAACTGTGCGACGATATTCGTGGAGTTGGGGTGTTTCCGTCGGACCACTCGCTCTGGGGAAGTGCTTGCCGGAAGGAGGAAGTGCTTGCCGGGTACACCAGAAAAAGGTGAGGAGAAACGTCAATTTTTTTTTAATAAATAGGTGTTTTTAATTCGGTTGCTTAGAAGTGTATGGAAAGGTGTGATGTGCGAGGTGACATTTTTTTTGAACGCAAGTTTCCGAGTCATTTATTAAGAAAATGAGAAAAAATGTAAGCCTGACTTTAGGACCAAATTTTTGAATGTTTCTGTTGGTAAATTTTCCCTAGCAGTCATTAGGGGTTTTTAGATTGTACGTATACATCTTTACGTTACCGTGTTACCGGATACCGGAAGAAATCTGCGCATGCGCGGGTCTTTACGGAACGTAAACTACTCGCCGGATAGGCTTTACGATTAACAAACCCCATTGGTCAGTGTTCTCGATAGGATAGTGCAGGGGGTCTCAGACTCACGTCAGCTACCGGGCCGTAGTCGGGAAATTTAGTCCCGAAAAGCGCCGGGGCAGTGAAGTGCGAAGCGGAGGGGTAGGGGGGAGGAGTTTGAACGAAATGTCAGGTACCGTTGTAATTTGAAAGAAGGCCTTTCCCATATCTCATATATGAGTCATTTCTGAAGGGGTACATTGAGTCAGGCATTCCAGAAACATACCGATACCGATCTGCGAAATGAATAAAATTTCGACACCGTTCCTAAAGTAACTAAATTTTTGTTCCGCGGTTATGTTTCAACACAACGTGACTGCATGGTGTGCCTTACGAAAAAAAAAAGTGCTTAAAAGGCCAGTCACGTCTGTGTAGCTTACCTAAAGGAAGCGTTATTAATTACGAAGGGCGAGGAAATAATCAGAGCTCCATTTAGCAATGGAACAAGTAGTCGTAAAGTTATAATAAAATACGGGACCAAGAGTGTCATGTGCGGGCCACAGTCCAGTAGCGAAATCAAGGTGGGCCGCGTGTTTGAGCCCTCTGGGATAGCGTTACTGACAGGTGCCTGTTCTTATAATGTGCTCCAGTGAAGCGTCAAAATATTTGAACCAAGCTTTTTGTAGTCTAGAAATTTCATAGGTGTTCGCTAGTGGTCATACCATCAAAATTCTGCCAGGTTTTTTATTCATGATGACTAGATTTCTTTTGCAATATATATATATATATATATATATATATATATATATATATATATATATATATATATATATATATATATATATATATATATATATATCGCCATATTTTGTGAAACTTGCAGGTGCACTGCAACGAACATTGTAGAAAAAAAATTGCGTTTCATAGAATACACATGTTCAAGTTTTGGGGAGTTTCACACACAGCGATTCATAGGGAAAAAAAAGATTCTGTGGAAACTGCTTCAGTTTCGGCGCACTGACAACCTGTCACATTTGATAATCGCTTTTGATTTAAACAACCAGTGTTTTTTCTTCGCCTTTACGAAAGCGGAAATTAAAAGCGACGCGTTTATATGTGTCAGGTGCGTGGTAGGATGCGTGCACAAGTGAAGCGTCGGTTAACGAGACTGGGTTTTTATTACCGTAAAAAAACAACGCATAACGAATTCTTAGCAGGAATTTCAAGGGCACATAAAGCTTGGAACAGTTAAAGAGAACTGGGAGATATACAGGCAATACTTGACAGTGATTATTTTTAAAAAAACTCAAGGAGGCAATATGCATTCGCCTAAGACGACTCGAAAGTTAGAGAATTCTGGTGTGGCTATTTGAGCATTTCACTTTATGTCACTAGAACACCGCAATGACAAAGTGAAGACGCAGCTTATGATCAAGGTGTTCGCATGAGACATATGAAGCTTGACAACGTTTTATAACGGTGTAAGGCTTTATATGTTTTTCAAAATATTGTTCTATGTCGTGGGCCCATTCTGCTTGGTGATGCGTTGAGAGTGATTGCTTCAGACAGATTTTGTAAAATTAATTACGATTTTAGTTTGTTTACTGTAATGTCCACCTTAAGAATTTTTTCGTCTTCAACGCGGTGAGCACAACCGCGGGACAAAAGAGAACTTTGTAAAAAAAAAAGTGCTCAAGAGTTTCTTTTGAATCAAATGAAAAGATAACGAAGTGTGATAGTGGCTGCAAAGTCGTGCAGGACAAAGAATTTTCGTAAGAGGGGCATAGAACAAATATTATTCAAGCCGCCAACACCGTAGCACATTTCTTACAAAGAGAAATAAAATTGTGCATTTAATTTAGCTTCGGTTCTAATACAAGCCACAGTGAGCTGGACGGAAATATTGAGTCACCGCTCCATCCTCTGTGCGTTTTAAAAACAGAAGCCACTTTTTTTTTATTTCTGCGGAAATAAATGAGTAAAACAAAAGAGAGCATTTTAACCACTGCCTAGATGGAAGTTGGCGAAGCTGTGTATATGGTGTGTCTTTTATAATGAATATTCGTATAGCGAGTTTATATACGCTGTATTATCATTATTCACCATATCCAGCAAACACAACACATACACTGGATATGGTGAATATGGTGAACACTTAAAGATCCCGGTGTTCATTTTGCTGGTGACGCATATTGTCACGTGGGTGTGACGTCGACGAAGGCAGCAGGCGACGTGTCCAAGATGAAACTGTTTATTAGGCCGAACTTGTGGCCGGTAAACAGAAAGTAAGATTACAGCAATACACGCTGGCACCGATAGCGGCGAGCAGAGCGTCGGCCGTCGATCAACTGGCAAGCGGTGAAGCGCGTCGGCATTTATACGTCCGTCATAGAATATTCCAGTCTTATCACTCGTTGTCGCACAAGCTCTGGAATAAGCTCGAGTGTTCGCGTCTTGCGCGCAATCTTAACAAAACGATCTACAGTAATCGCGAAGCTTCTAGAACAGTCAGGCGCGGTTTGCGCTGAGCATTGCTGACAGACTTTGAGGGCGAAGAACCGAATAGAGCAAAGTGAAAATAAGAAACGCGCGTGGCAATGCCCCCCCCTCTGAAAAAGCATCGTCCCGATGCTTAAAACAGAACACGGGAAAAAAAAAATGCATGCAACAATAAGTCACAACAACAAAAAAAAGAAAGTACAACAATAAAGCAATAAGTGAAGTCCTCAGGTCCGCTAACGCGCGTAATACGGCTTGAGGCGCACGACATGGACGACTTCAGGTCGCGCACGACGCCGTTGGGAGTTAGTAATGCCGTCCGGAACGACCTCGTAGTCCAGAGCACCGAGACGTCGAAGCACCTTGTATGGCCCGAAGTATCGCCGAAGAAGTTTTTCACTGAGTCCGCGTCGGCGTATCGGTGTCCACACCCAAACGCGGTCGCCGGGCTGGTATTCCACAAAGCGTCGTCGAAGATTGTAACGGCGGCTGTCGGTTGTCTGCTGATTCTTGATGCGCTGGCGGGCGAGTTGTCGGGCTTCTTCGGCGCGCTGTAGGTAGACGGTGACGTCGAGGTTTTCTTCATCTGCGACGTTGGGCAGCATGGCGTCGAGCGTCGTTGCCGGGTTCCTTCCGTAGACCAACTTGTAGGGCGTCATCTGTGTCGTCTCCTGCACGGCCGTGTTGTATGCGAAGGTCACGTACGGAAGGATGGCGTCCCACGTCTTGTGTTCGACGTCGACGTACATGGCCAGCATGTCGGCGATAGTCTTATTTAGACGCTCGGTCAGGCCATTGGTCTGTGGGTGGTACGCGGTGGTCCGGCGGTGGCTTGTGTGGCTGTATCCCAAGATCGCCTGAGTTAGGTCAGCCGTAAACGCCGTACCTCTGTCGGTGATGAGAACCTCTGGGGCGCCGTGTCGAAGGACGATGTTCTCAACGAAGAACTTGGCTACCTCGGCGGCACTGCCCTTGGGCAGGGCTTTTGTTTCGGCGTAGCGGGTGAGGTAGTCGGTAGCTACGACGATCCATTTATTTCCGCAAGTCGACGTTGGGAACGGCCCCAGGAGGTCCATGCCGATCTGCTGGAACGGTCGCCGAGGAGGCTCGATCGGGTGAAGGAAGCCTGCTGGTCTTGCTGGCGGTGTCTTCCGTCGCTGACAGTCTCGGCACGTCCTTACGTAGTGGGCGACGTCGGCGGCAAGGCGCGGCCAGTAGTACTTTTCTTGTACTCTTGCGAGCGTGCGGGAAAGTCCGAGGTGTCCAGCCATCGGGTCGTCGTGCAGTGCCTGGAGGACTTCTGGTCGCAATGCTGAAGGCACTATGAGAAGGTAGTTGGCTCGAAGGGGCGAGAAATTCTTCTTTATGAGAATGCCGTTTCGTAAGACAAACGACGTGAGTCCTCGCTTGAATGCCTTCGGAACAATGGCGGTCTTTCCTTCGAGGTACTCCATAAGGCCCTTGAGTTCCGGGTCGGCTCGCTGTCGTTCGGCGAAGTCGTCGGCGCTTATGGTTCCCAAGAAGTCGTCGTCCTGGTCGTCTTGCGGCGGCGGTTCGACGGGGGCGCGAGATAAGCAGTCGGCGTCAGAGTGTTTTCGTCCGGACTTGTAAACGACGGTGACGTCGAATTCTTGAAGTCTCAGACTCCATCTTGCGAGACGACCTGAAGGGTCCTTCAGGTTAGCTAGCCAACACAAGGCGTGGTGGTCGCTCACAACTTTGAAGGGCCTTCCGTAAAGGTAAGGGCGAAACTTTGACGTAGCCCAGATGATGGCGAGGCACTCTTTTTCAGTTGTGGAATAGTTGGCCTCTGCCTTGGATAGCGACCGGCTAGCATAACTGATAACCCTTTCCAGTCCATCCGTCCTCTGCACAAGGACGGCGCCGAGTCCCACACTGCTTGCGTCGGTGTGCACTTCTGTTTCGGCGCGATCGTCAAAATGCGCAAGTAACGGAGGCGTTTGCAGGCGTCGTTTTAAGTCTTTAAATGCTTCCTCCTGCGGCGTTTCCCATTTGAACTCGACGTCGGCCCTCGTAAGGTTAGTGAGTGGTTCGGCGATGCGGGCAAAGTTTTTGACGAACCGCCTGTAGTAGGCGCACAGGCCGAGAAATCGACGCACGGCCTTCTTGTCGGCGGGTGGCGGGAATGTAGCGATGGCGGCTGTCTTCTGAGGGTCAGGGCGTACTCCGGACTTGCTTATCACGTGGCCCAAGAACAAGAGTTCCTCGTAGGCGAAGCGGCACTTTTGTGACTTCAGGGTAAGTCCGGAGGTCTTGATTGCTTGAAGTACAGCCTCAAGGCGCCGCAGGTGTTCGTCGAAGCTTGAAGAAAACACAACGACGTCATCCAAGTACACAAGACAAGTCTGCCACTTCAAGCCGGCCAGTACGGTATCCATAACGCGTTGGAAGGTCGCAGGTGCCGAGCAAAGACCAAAAGGCATGACCTTGAACTCGAACAGGCCGTCTCGAGTTATGAAAGCAGTCTTTTCTCGGTCTCTCTCGTCGACTTCGATTTGCCAGTAGCCTGTCTTGAGGTCCATCGACGAAAAGTACTTTGCGTTGTGGAGTCGATCCAGGGCGTCGTCTATCCGTGGGAGGGGGGTACACGTCCTTCTTAGTGATCTTGTTCAGGCGACGATAGTCGACGCAGAAACGTAGCGTGCCGTCCTTCTTCTTCACCAAAACCACGGGAGACGCCCAGGGACTCTTGGACGGCTGGATTATGTCGTCGCGTAGCATTTCGTCGACTTGCTTCTTCACGGCCTCGCGTTCGCGCGTCGATACTCGGTACGGGCTCTGTCGAACTGGTCGAGCACTTTCTTCTGTAATGATCCGATGTTTCGCGACTGGGGTCTGCCGAATTCTTGACGACGCCGAGAAGCAGTCTTTGAATCGCAGGAGCAGGGCCTTTAGCTGGTCTTGCTTGACCTTCGGAAGGTTCGGGTTGACGTCGAAATCTGGTTTGGCACCTCGATTCGTCGAAGCAGGTTCGGTAGCATCGGAGAGGGCGAAAGCATGGCTGGTGTCCACGAATTTCTCGATGTGGGCGACCGTCGTGCCAATGTTAAGGTGCCTATATTCGTGGCTGAAGTTTGTCAGAAGTACCTTTGCTTTGCCATCGCGCAACTCGGCGATGCCTCTTGCGACGCAAATCTGATGTTTCACAAGCAGATGCTGATCGCCCTCGATGACGCCTTCAATGTCAGCCGGTATTTCGGTGCCGACGGAAATGACGACGCTGGAGAGGGGCGGAACGGTGACCTGCTCTTCAATTACATTCAAGGCATGATTCTCCGGCGTCGTGTGGGGCGGCAACGCTTCGTCTGAAGTCAGTGTTATCGACTCAGACCTCAGGTCGATCACGGCGCCGTGTTGACTTAGGAAGTCCATCCCCAGTATCACATCCCTGGAGCAGTGCTGCAGAATTAGAAAGCTGGCGGGATAAGTCCGGTTATTGATGGTGACTCTTGCTGTGCAAACACCGGCCGGCGTTATTAGATGACCCCCAGCGGTCCGGATTTCAGGGCCTTGCCAAGCAGTCTTCACTTTCTTCAACTTCGTCGCAAAAGGTCCACTGACGACGGAATAGTCGGCTCCAGTGTCGACGAGAGCGGTGACGTTGTGGCCGTCGAATATTACGTCGAGGTCGCTGGTTCGTCGTCGTGCGTTACGGTTGGGTCGCGGCGTCGGATCACGGCTGCGGCGGTTTGCTCCGCTGCTTCCACGTGGCGTCGTCAGGTCTTCTTCCGGCCGCGAAGTTTCGACTTCAGGGCTCTCTCTTGCTTTGTTCTTCGGGTATCGTCGCGGCGTCGTCGTCGGCGTCGGCGGAGGGTCTTCGGTAGTTCGTCGTACAGCAACCGCACCTCCATCGGTTGCTGCCCTTAGTTTTCCGGATATGGGCTCACGGAACGGCCCCGGTTGAGGCTGCTGTACTGCTGTCGTCGATTAGGGGACCGGTAGGGTCCAGGCGATGGCGAACGCGATGAACGTCGAGGTGCCCGCTCAGTGGTGGTCAAGTAGTCGGCGACGTCGCGTGGGCGCTCGCCGTGCTGTGGGGGCGGTGCGTTGACGGCGAAGCCGCGTAGGCCCATCTGGCGGTACTGGCAGCGGCGGTAGGTATGTCCAGCTTCCCCGCAGTGGTAGCAGAGCGGGCGGTTGTCAGGGGCTCGCCAGATGTCGGTTTTTCTTGGGGAGTAGTGCTCGCTGGCAGGTGAGCGGTATGGCGTCGGTCGTGGGGACGGCGGTGTCTGGCGGCGGAAATGGGGTGGTGCGGCCTCCAGACGTGGACGTGGAGGCGGAGCGTAGCGTCGGGCGGCAGCAGCGTAGCTCATGGCTTGCGGCTGTGGTGGTTGGGGGGTGCAGATCGACTGCTGGATCTCTTCGCGAACGATGTCGGCGATCGAGTCCACTTGCGGCATTGATGAGGGTAACAGCTTGCGCAGTTCCTCCCGCACGATCGCTCGTATCGTTTCGCGCAGGTCGTCGGAGCCGAGAGCATGAACTCCTGGGCTGTCTTGCATCGTTCGGCGATCGTACTGGCGGGTTCGCATTTCCAGCGTCTTCTCGATCGCTGTTGCTTCCGACACGAATTCCTGGACGGTCTTTGGTGGGTTCCGCATCATCCCGGCGAAGAGTTCTCGCTTGACTCCTCGCATGAGAAAGCGGACTTTCTTCTCCTCGGGCATGTCGGGGTCAGCGTGTCGGAAGAGTCGCGTCAATTCTTCAGCGAAGATGGCCACTCTTTCGTTCGGGAGTTGCACCCTCGTCTCCAGCAACGTCGAGGCTCTTTCCTTGCGGGCGATGCTCCTGAACGTGTCCAGGAATGAGCCGCGGAAAAGATCCCAGGTTTGAAGCGCAGACTCCCGATTCTCGAACCAGGTCCTTGCCGCGTCTTCCAGGTAGAAGTAGACGCGACGCAGCTTCTCTTCCCGGTCCCAGTGGTTTAGGGTGGCCACTCGGTCGTAAGTCTCCAGCCAGGTCTCAGGGTCTTCAAACGATGATCCACGGAAAGTCGGTGGCTCCCTTGGCTGCTGCATTACGATCGCTGGCTGTGGCGCAGCGGCGGTCATCGTTGCCGCAGTCGAGGTCATGGCCTTGGTCTTCCGAGTCTTGTCAGGTAGAGGACCGTACTCCGGATGTAGACCTTGCTGCCTACGGCTAACTCGCTGGTCGTGGTTGGTGTCGACGTCTCCCTCGCGAGTGGGGCTGGGTTCACGGCTTGACGGGGGGTGTCCGGTACATGGACGAAGCAGCACCTCCACCAGATGTCACGTGGGTGTGACGTCGACGAAGGCAGCAGGCGACGTGTCCAAGATGAAACTGTTTATTAGGCCGAACTTGTGGCCGGTAAACAGAAAGTAAGATTACAGCAATACACGCTGGCACCGATAGCGGCGAGCAGAAAACGCGCGTGGCAACGGCTGTCTCTCTCAAAAACGCGCGTGGCAACGGCTGTCTCTCTCAACAACGGCTGTCTCAAAATGAAATCCCGAAGTACATAAGGAACCACATTGTTTCGAATGCACAAAAATATCATGAAGTTCATTTTTTATGCAATATTGCTTTTCAGCCAAAATTATTCACGACATTCTGCCGTACCGGTAAAATCGTACTCCTTTATGTTTACTTTTACGCCATATCTATTTTTTTTCGAAGCAAGAACACCCAATTAGTCGAATCAATCGGCTCACCGAAAACTTTTGTTCTAGGCTTCATTTGTCCGCGGAAGCGATCCCCCAGAAACTAGCCTTGTAAAGCTTCGTTTTAATACTCCTAATTAGAGCAAATACCAAAAAAAGCATGGAAGCGTTCTCCGCGCGAACGTTTCCCGGAAATGCCTGAGCCACGCTAAGTCCTTGCTCTACGATTCAACTCCGGTAAATCCTGGTAGTTCTGAGAAATTGCTCAGCGCATGGAGCAGTGGCTTTGAAACTGGTCTCACCGCATTCGCGCGCTCACTATGTCCCAGTATTTAATGATGTACGAGTAGCACTGAAACTAATGATGAGCATGAAAGTTTACGCGTGGGTAGATTTTAATCACAATTGGCGACTCAAAAATATTTATGAGCAGGAAAGTGTTTTCTTTCGAACTAAAATTTCGCCCACCATCTCAAAGCGCGTCATGCCAATAAACAGTGAATCAACATTTATCAGGAATACATGCTGGTAGGCTAATGGGTAATGTATAGTTGAAAAGTATAACAGCCCATACATACCAATAAAGCAAGATGTCATAGGAGAGAACGCTTGACTTCAACTAACACAAGTTAGTTGAACTGAGCTAAAATTTTTCTTCTATGCTTCATTTGTCTGCGGACGCAATCCCCCAGAAACTAGCCTTGTAAAGCTTCGTTTTAATACTCCTAATTAGAGCAAATACCAAAAAAAAAAAAGCATGGAAGCGTTCTCCGCGCGAACGTTTTCCGGAAATGCCTGAGCCGCGCTAAGCCCTTGCTCCACGATTCAACTCCGGTAAATCCTGGTAGTTCTGAGAAATTGCTCAGCGCTTGGCGCGCTGGCTTTGAAAGTGGTCTCGCCGCTTTCGCGCGTTCACTCTGTGTCCAATCATTTATTCATGCAACAGTCGCATTGAAACTAATGGAGAGCATGAAAGTTTACGCGTGGGTAGATTTCAATCATAATTGGCGACTCAAAAGCATTTATGAGCAGAAAAGTGTTTTCTTTCGAACTAAATTTCGCCCATCATCTCAAAGCGCGTCGTGCCAATAAAAAGTAAATCAAAGTTTCTCCGGAATATTTGCTGGTAGGCTAATTGGTAATGCACAGTTCAAAAGCATAACAGCCCAAACATACCAATAAAGCAAGATGTAATAGGAGACAGCGCCGACTTCAACTAACCCGAGTTAGTTGAACTGAGTTTAACTAAGTTAGATGAAGTCAGCGGTCTGCCCTGTGTCTTCGTGGGTTCTTGTTGTTTGCGGTTTACAGCTATTAACAAAAAAAAAAGTTATGCTTGCTCGCAATGCTTGAAAGAAAGAACAAAAAATGTGGAATATAGAGAACTACCAAGAAGTCCTTCAAGTAATTTAGTGATAAAACAAAAGTGCGTTTCGTAATAAGCTTTTTTTTAATATCCGGGATTTTACGTTTCCAAAACATCGATATGATTATGTGACATGCCGTTGAGGAGGGCTCAAGAAATTTCGACCATCTGGTGTTCTTTAACGTGCACTGTCATCGCACTGTACACGGGTCTCTAGCATTTCACCTAAATCGAAATGCGACCGCCGCTGCCGGGATCGAACCCAGGACGACGTGAACAGCGCGTGAGACAGACAAGGACAGAATAACCGACGAGGACTAGCGCTGTTCTTGTCTGTCTCACGCGCTGTTCACGTCGTCATGGAATACCAACTAGCCCGGTCACATACCTTGCTTCGAACCCAGGACCTTCCGGTCAGCCGGGTAACCGCTACACCATCGCGGCGGACATTTCGTAGTTGGTATCTGCGGCTGAGGTGTACGTCAACAGCGTACCACGTTACGCAATGGTCCTGGGCATAAATACATTCAGGTTAATAGTGGAGGGAAACAGCGCGAAAGACGAAAGACCAGGCAGAGAAAGACACAAACAATGGCGCTTGGGCGTGTTGGTCGTACCAACACGCCCAAGCAACCACTTTATCAGGTTAATAGGCTTTTTACGATATCACCACACGCATAATTGGAGAAGATAGGAGCTCCTGAAAAGCTGTACGTTATGGGGAAATAATTCAAGTGGTATTCCTATAATTTTATAGAATCAAGATCATTGGCTTATTAGATAAGACGAAGTTAATGACTTCTCAACACATAAAAAGAAAGGTTTATCTTGTCCTGACTTGGGCCGTTCGTCTTAATTTTTTTTCTGAAGTTCTTTTATATCCGCTTGATATGATGGAGTAATTAGGTGAATAAGGCTTCCGTGGCAATGCTGAAACGACATAAGCGCACATGAAAGCGACATAGACAGTGAAAATTACCTTGGATAATTCAGAACTTAACTGTACCTTCAAGTCAGAATACGGTGTGGTCGCGTAATATCTCGTGGCTAACTTCATTTTAGACCCCCGAGAATAGCTTAGCTATTGGGGAGTTGCGCGGCTAAGCTAGATGATGCAAGCTCCATTGCCAGCCGTGACGTCGGCGTATCAGTTTGGGATAAATGCAGAAAATCCGTGTTCGTAAATGCAAGTGCTTGTCAAAAAATCTTTAGCAGTAAATGTTAATCTCAAAATGTCCACTACAGCGTGCGTCGTTATCATTTCATGTCTAAGGAAGTTAGAACAGGTTTAAGTGCCTTTTAGAGTGGCTCTAAAAAAAACGATTTATCTTTTTTTGGTGTGCTATCTGTTTTTTCGTTAGTAGTTCATTTTTTCATTTTGTGTAACCACTTTTTTTCGCTAGAGAGCTTATAGAAACGCAGTACTCGAGATAATATAAACCTATACCTGTCCACAGCAAGCCAGTTAAAACAGAACACCACAGAACAGAAAAAAAAACAATTTGTCATATTTGAGGCTTAGAAGACAATAAACACTCCTAGCTTCGAAACTGAAACTTCATGTAGAAAAACAGTTCGGAGAAAAGTTTTAAGAAATGTGCGCTGACAGTGGCGAAATCCAAACAGAAATGTTTCGACGTGTACGCGGGTAATTGCAGGGTGCGCACATTTGTTTGGTGTCCTTAAACGCGATATCTACCGATATTACATTGAACTTATCAAACACTATCGCGGTAAATTAGATAACGTGTTCCTCATTACATGAGTCGAGATTACCGAGTTATTAGACCCAAAAGAAATCACCGATAGATTTCTAATATTCTAAAAGTATCGCGGAAAGCTAATGTCGATAAGTATAATTTATCTAATATCTGTTATTGAGCGGCGAAATATTATATGATGCGATGAATATCACAACGTCAATTTCCGTATGGTGTAATGCTCTACCCCTGTGATAAATATAACGGGCTTTATTTTAGCGGCGGACTCTTCGACATTATACCCGTGGCTGAAAGGAAATTGCGTAAACCTGCAGGGATTTGTGGCTGGTTGCGTAAGGTCTGGAAATCAATGGCAGTGTGTAGTAAGGAAAGTAACAGTGTCTGAGGCATGCTTTTTTCGTTTCTTGTGTCTCGAATGTTTCCTTATATAAGGTGCGCTCATGTTTTTCATTGCCTCTTGCTGGCTTCGCTTTGCCGTACTACGTGTTTGCGCAGTCGAGGCCTACACTAACGAAAAAAAAAAAAAACGTAAAGAGGTCCACATAATTTGGGAAGTTCGATATTGCGTTCCCGACAAGTAAAAAAACTATAACGCCCACTTAAAACCCACACATTTCAACTAAAAGACGTCGACATAGAAGCCAGCCTTGAAGTCTCTGACGCGCTGGTGCGACGTCGCTACGCTAGTCACTGATTCGTACATATCAGAAAAAAAAAAGGGCTGACTTAGTTTGGCGATACTAGTATTCCAAACACGTTTTCTTTTTCTTTCGTAAAAACCGGTGGCGTCATTGATATATATATATATATATATATATATATATATATATATATATATATATATATATATATATATATATATATATATATATATATATATATATATATATCTATATATATATATATTTATATATATATATATATATATATATATATATATCCTCTAAGGCCCAGTGGCTCCCTATTTGGCACAAGCGCAGCTTACACTGTCGCAAATGATTTTTTAAAATTCAACTTGAATTTCTCGCGTGGAAAGCATTACTTTTCTTAAGCTCAACGAGATGGCGCTACATGCGCGGCGGCTTTGAATTTGGCGTTTCTCAGCAAACCTCAACTTTTTCGTTCTCGCAGATTTTTCTCTGGTTCATTTTTACCCATCATGTGTGGCAGAACTACTGATGGTTCTACGATGGAGTTTTAATCAGTTTTTATGCACAATCTGGGTTGTAAGTTGCTGTTAACAGCTATTTAACTGAATTAAAAAAAATATAATTAAGCTTACGAAGTAAAAACAATTAAATTTCTTCAGTTGTATCGATTGTTCATTCGAAATAAATTGACCTGGAAATTTACTGACTTTTTCTACGTTGTTATCAAGGAATATTTTACTAAAAAGCTTCTGTTGTGGAAGGGAATTGTTTTTGAGAACTTAGCGAATACCGCTGTCCACATATCGATCTTCTGTTAATGAGAACGTCTAAAAGTTCTTTCGAGCAATTCACACGGCTGCGTTAAACCACGCTGAGGTTTTGCCAACTAATATCGGCTGTTGCAAAGTTACATTTTGTTGTTCAGTCTATTGTTAACGTATATAATTGCTGTAGCTGTTTGGTCTCCTGCGGGGTGGAGGAGGGCTGAACCATAGCAGAGTGCACGGTACTTCAAATTGCTAACTATATGTTCTAAGCATACTATCAGTGCGCAGCGCTTGCTAATGCGCCAAGCAACGTCTTAGTGGTCTCTCTTAGTAGACTTCATACGGTATTTTTAAACAGCCTCCTTTTAAATTCGCGAACATTTTTCTGCGGGCCCATCGAGAAAGCTGTTTGTCACTTCGTTCCTTTATCCCTAAGAAGATGTGCCATGATAAAAGAAGCGTATAAAACAAAAAATCACGCAATAGATGCCAAGCCTGAAGGAAGTGCGGAGCTGGGCAGCCTTCTTTGTTTCTCTCGATTTTTTTTTTCTTTGCTCCTCTATTTCTTTCTTTTTCTCCTTTTTAGTTTTTTGTGTCTTTTTTTTCTCTATTGCTATTTATTTTTTCATCTGCTTTATCTATTTCTTGCTCTTACTATTTGTCTTCCAATTTTTTTCCTTCCTCTCCCTTTCTTTTTCGCGCTTGCTCCCTCTTTTTTTCTATTTTTATACATAGTTTTGCCTGCGTTCTGGTTAGCGCAATAGTTGTCTTTTTTTTTTTTTGCTGATGTTGATAAGTGATCATCATCAAGGCTCTCCAAGAACAAGAGGAAGAAGACTTCTCCTTGGCGCGAGCGCGCGCTGAATATGCTGAACATGGAGCGTTAGGCCAAGCGACGACGACAGCATAATACAGCGTGCGACACCCTGGCCCCCTAAAGTGCCCCACACTTTAAAACTCGTAGGGTCCGATATGCATTCACCTATGACGACTCGAAGGGGAAAGCCAACTTCTTTTTCTTTTCAGTCGATGTATCGAAACTCCTCGGCCACTATCGCAAGCTGTCTGCTCCTAAGGTGGTTTTTCACGGCCTCCGAGATTGGAGGCAATGCAAACATTCAGCGCCTTACTTGGTTTTGTACTGCCTCCGTGATCGGCACACTTTTAACCAAGAACCTACGTCATGGAATGAAGTCGTAGTGACGAAATGATGACGTCGTGATGGCGTCAAATGCTGGTAATTTTTCGTATCACTTGCGTCGACGCCGACGGCGAATTCACGCGTTGAATGAGGCATCTAAGGCTTTAGCCTTAAAGATAAAGTCGTGGTGCTGAGTTTCAAACCTACGGCTTCACTCTTTGAAGGCTATTGTCTTACCGACCGGGAGACGCGTCCACGCTAGCAAGATCGAGTACAAGAAAGGCAGAAGAAACAGAATGTCGAAATATTCTGGCTAACGCAGCAAAACACTAAAAACCGATCCCCTTTCCAGCATCTTCACTGACAGCTGCACCTGGACAGCGCAATCTGCCTTCAGGACCTTTTTGCGCGCAAAGCGAATTGCGCAAGCCTCGAGCACGACCCGAGAGAGAAATCGTTTTATGAATGAATTTTACAATTCTCTGCCGCGAATCACATGGACGTGACAGCCACTCCAGTGCGAGTTCCTGGATAAAGGCCGCCAATGCAGAGTGCTTAAATGAAAAATATATTCTTTACCTTTTTGGGCGTATCAGTTCGCGGTGTCGCAAGGCCAAGTCAGGAGTGGCTTGGAATTTCAGCACCGGTCTCAAAAATACTCTCGCACAGTGTTAGTTAAACAGACCAAATGCTGACGTAACTAAACCTGACTTTGAAAGAATACTTTCTGTTGGGTTTTAGTCTCCGGAGTAAACAACAAACGTAAGGACCTTGTATGAGTAGTTAACAAAGTAACGCTCTGTCTAGCTATCTTTTTAAAATTTGTTGCAGATATAAAAAAGGATACTCGGTAGTATAAAATGACGTTGGCATTCGTACTCTTTGAAGTCGTGAGTAGTAAAAAATCATTCAGGATAACCGCTTTCCCATTTTTAGCTTGTACATGTGCGTTTTGTGTATAATTTGTGTACGCTTTGCGATTTGTGTACGTTTGTTCATTTCTAGAATTTGTATGGTCTGCTTTTTTTCAGCATTTGCCACTGCTAACAAGAATTTTGTTAACCACTTTACGGTCTAATTTGAAGTCCCGTTCAAAATTTCACGACTTGGAAAAGTCGTTCAACATTTGTTTGCATTGAACGCAATATTTTAGGTGTACGTCGATAATACACTATTGCAACCTAACAATGGCATAACGAAAACGAGCGAGATCTCGCAAATGATGAGAAAGAAAAGAGTGCCTACAATATATGAATTTCCAGTGTAATGCAAGCAAATAAAGCATATGCAACACAAAGAAAACTACATCTTGTAAAAGACGAAAATCCGTGACAAATTAAACATTCATGGTTAGATAACAAAAAGTGAAATCGCAACGAATGCACATATATTGAAAGCGAAAATATATTTCGTTAGGTTATACTCATGCAAAGTAATCGACGTGGAGCCAGCAGTGGGGTTGGCACATAATTTTTTTTAGCTATCGCTTGAAGGCTAATGTTGCGTGGCAGGGTTTAATGATGCTACAGTTTATAGCACTAGTTAACGCCGGTAAAGGAGCGGTCAGTCTTCTATATTTAGGTTTTCTTCGAAGGAGCAAGAAGTTGTTGTTCGAGGGGAATATCATATTGGTACTGCTGATAGAAATATCAGTGTTCATTGGACCTAAAGATTTCAATAATAGGTTATTTTTCCTCATGTGACCTTGTCTGAAGGCGTCAATAAAGTGAAAAATACTTTGATATCTGTGAGCTCACCTCACTTATGTAGTACCACAAAACCACTTTTTTTTTTTTCGTTATACGTTGTTTACACCCGCCATATTGTTGTAGCGTTCATGGTAGTACTTTGCGCGAAACAAACGGGGACGAAGAAAGGAGTACACACGGACAAGCGCAATCTAACAAGTGATTTATTTTCGAAAAAAACGTTTGCTTAAAACCCAACGAGATCTGCGCGATTCCGCCAGAGAGCACACCGTCCGCTTGTTCGTGTGTACTCCTTTCTTCGTCCCCGTTTGCTTCGCGCAAAGTACTACCATGAATTCCTTCCAACAGGGCCGGCTAGCAGTTTTGCTTCATGTTGTAGCGGTTGTGGTGCTCGGCTGCTGACTCGAAGGTCGCGGGTTCGATCCCGGCCGTCGTGGTCTCATTGCGATGGAGGCGAGATGACAGAAGCCCGTGTATTGAGCGATGTCAATGCACGTTAAAGAACACCAGAACGACAAAATGTCCGGAGCCCTCCAATGCGGCGTCCCTCATAATCATATGGTGGTTTTTGGGACATTTTATCCCCGATATCGTTACTATACATCGTTTAGGAGATGTTGGCGCTTTTGTATAACATCGGGTGATCCTTTTCACAGATAATAGCATTACAGTGAAACCTCGGTGATACGATCACAGCTCATACGAATTTCGGGGTGATACGAATTTTTCTTTGGTCCCGGGCAAGGCCCATTGACCTGCAATGTAATCGAGTACGGTTGTTGCGAACAGATTTTCACCCCGCGACGTTTGATACGAACGAACGCTACCGCCCAGGTACGAAGAGGTGCTGTCCGTGCTGTCGCAGAAGACGCGCCAAGCACGTTTAAGCCCGAGAACGCGAGCACGAGCATGCGCGCCGCACCGCCAAATCGTCAAAATCACGGTGTAAGAAAAATACTTTTCTTACGGTCAGAATAAACTTTCAGAGGCGCGTCACGGCCTCCGAGATTGTGTGCGCGAATCCTCGAGGCTCTAATGTGCCTCCGTGTGCCTTCGCGTTTAGATTACAGAAGGCATTGGCGCTATGCTTATTTTTTTCTAACGCGTACTGTGTTTGCACGTACCTGCCTCGTGCATGGGACATCCTGTGAAAGGTGGACGAGGGCCGAAAGAAGGCGAGGAAGGTCTTGGCGAAGCAGTCAGGCTTCACAACGTCAACATGCGTTGAAGCCGCACTTGTGCGGGCACGGCCGTAAATCTCCCAAGAAACAACCGCAACATCTCCGCGATAACAAAGTCATAACATAGGACCGTGGTTCTGAAATTTTGTGGCCTTGGTCATCTATCGCGTCAAAGCGCTTCATCCGTTATTCGCCGCAGTACGGGCCGTATATTTACGAGTGGTGGTACGATTGCCGACATCTAAAAACTTAACTGACTATTATTCAGAGTTCTTCCTGACGTTGCTGCGGCCCTGAAAAACAATAAATGAAAATGTACGCCAGCTTTCTTTCGTCGCATGCTAATTTTCCATGCTTTCTGGTGCTACGAATTTCGGATGATACGAATATTTTTGGTGGTCCCGTGAGATTCGTATCACCGAGGTTTCACTGTAGCCAAAATCACTGCTATGAAAAAAAAAAAAAGCTACGTTTTATCACACCTCAAAACAGCTCGAATAAGTCAGTCAAGGCACAGCCGTAGGCGCGGGCAGGGTTCTCCAATTATGGGGGGAGCAAAGTTTCATCGCAGGCGCCCCCTCCCTCCCCCTGTTTGCCGAGTCCGAAGGACAACACGTTTCAGAATGGATAAAAATATAGAAATGAACCGATTGTGCATCCCACAATGACCTGCCTTTTGTACCTGGGTTTTATGAAGTACACATGAGAACTAAACACTTCTTGGAGTGCAATAATTAGAGCCTTTAGGTGCCATTATCGTCAACATCTTGCGTGGCTATAACTGAGTGAACATATGGGGCAGGCTTTGCCCCTCCTAGGTGATTGGGAGGGGTTGGGCAGCCACCCCCCTCCCCCCCCCCCCCCCGCCTCCCTCGTGCGCATGCCTATGGCCAATGCAGTTCACATAAGCACGAAGTCCACTCACAGAGTGACACTAATACACCAGGTACAGTTCAGGCACATAACACTAGTGTCCACATAAAATGCAGTTGGAAGGACATCACTGTGTAGCCAAATAACGATACACGTAAAGTACAATCACACAGCAACACTAAAAATTGGGACAGAGAGCAGGCACAAGAACACGCAATTAGTTTACGCATAAAGCGACACATAATGCAGTCTTATTGTCAGATAAAATTCGTTAAGCAATAGAGGCAGAAAAATAACAAGCATAACCATAAAACAGGCAATTATGATGCTTCTTGATACGTACCTTTGCTGGACATCATCAATTTCAATGGCAAATGATGGATTCTGGTTAGTTATTTTATCGATATATAGATATGAAACAAAATTGTATATTCAAAGACCTCAAGGCTAACTCAAAGGGTGTTAATAACATTTACTCTGCTACACCCATTCGAATATCAGACGTCTCACTGAAATTAGTGACGCAGCATTAATTACTTACCTGCGTCTTGGTTCCATCCTATTTCCACCCACTTTCCATCCTATTTCAAGGGAGCCTGGTATGCTCAAAATGTCAAGGAAGGACACATTAAGCCAAACACTTGCGTTCATTCATGTTGGTCTTACTGTGTCCCTGTTAATAATTTTGCGCATTCTACTTTTGCCTGAAGTACGGACCTACTCGCCAAGCTAAAAGTTTTACTGTAATCCTATAGCGTCGCCTAACAACACGTTCTCAAGCGCGTCCTCGACTCTAGTCTATTATCCTACTGTTCACCGCTGTAGAACAGTGTTTATGGTGCTCGCCTGCTGATCTGAAGGTCGCGGGTTTGATCCCGGCCGCGGCGGTCGCATTTCCATGGAGGTGAAATGCTAGAGGCCCGTGTACTGTGCGATGTCGGTGCACGTTAACCAATACCAGATGGTCGAAATTTCCGGAACCATCCATTGCGGCATCTCTCAGAATCATATCTTGGTGTTGGCACGTAGAATTCCACATATTATTATTATTATTATTATTATTATTATTATTATTATTATTATTATTATTATTATTATTATTATTATTATTATTATTATTATTATTATTATTACTATTACTATTATTTATTTACAGTACCTTACAGGGCCCTCGAGGGGCATTGTGTAAGGGGGGGGCCGTACAGAATATACGTGAGTTATATATATACATGATGAATATTGGTTACAACAGAAAGCACAATTGATCTCATGAACATATAAGCTCAAAATATACTAAAAAAAGTACGTTACAATCTGTGAAGGCGTAATAATAAAAATAATTTAACAGTAACAAATAACCAGAAACAGTGCAACGTAAACATTTGACAAAAAAACAACAGGTGCAAATAAAAAAAAACATCGGTAACAGTAATATGGGCACAGATGAGTATTATGTTTCTTATTATTATTATTATTATTATTATTATTATTATTATTATTATTATTATTATTAAGCTATTATATTACTGCAGCAGGTGTTAAGACAAAAACACAACACCGGGACAACCGCGCTTCTCGCAAGTTTTCTTGCTGTGTCATCAAAAATTCAGCGGCCAATTCTTTCGCGATGTGGCGCTGTCCTTCATATTTTAGAATGAACTTGCAGTGCTGTTGTTGAGGGGCGCAATCTTCTAGGATTCGGGGAGCTTAGGTTTACTTTGGACTGGGCAGTGCGAGAGAATGTAAGAAAAGGGATAAGAAGCGTAAAGAAAAAGTCACGTTTTTCTTCAGTCCTTATCTCACGCTGACCGTACCATGACCGCGCCAGAACACAGACTTCGCAACAAAGCAGCCTTTTGTTGAGCGAAGCGTTCTACCATTTCTTCGTTAGCTATTTGCCGGACTCTTCATCTCGACGCCAAGTGCCGCACACAGCGCGGGGTCCGAGGAACTTTCTTATTTGGCACCGGAGGACCGAGCAAAAGAAGTCACTCCGAGTAGTGGTCGAGTACAACGTTCTTATCTCTCTAGGCCTCGTGTTCTTTCTTTCTTTTTTCCTTTCACGCGATTTTTTTTTTTTTCGTTCGACGCACTTCTTTTGCCCCGGTCTGGAACACAGTGTTGGGGCACGTTTCGCTCTCAGGTCACGGAGCAACGGTCTTTGCCATTAAGGTTAGATTTTTTATTTTTTTGGGAAATACGAAAATATTAAAACTAATCTTTCGGTTTCTTACGCGCCAAAATACGCGACCTGATCCCAAAGCACGCCGTGGTGGGCGACTTAAGATTGCGTCGGACCAGCTGGATTTAATTAACTTGCGTCATATGTCAGCGCATTATTATTTTTTGCCCAAATCGAAAGGTGAAAAGACATCGAGAGTATATAACACTGCTGGCTAGAATTTCGAGGATGGATACATGTCGCGCCATCTCTCGGTGGCAGTTGTGCCTTCCACTGTAACCGGAATGCAAATTGGCAAATAAAATGTCTAATGATCAATCGTAATTATAAAGATGAATTCACGCTTACAGTGGCTATAAACCCATTGAAAGACTTCACGAACTTACACAATCGTTTCACGAACAGCATAAGTTAGCAGGTCGCTTGAACGTTTCACAACAACCACAAGAGTGACAATATTAAGCCAACAGAGGGAAGCTAAATGTTCAGGAAAGCTTTAGCGCTTTGTCTGGGAACATAAGCTCCTAGCAAATTTTGCAGCCTGTAGTTGGTACCGCGAACGATACAGTCACCAGCTAGACCAGAAGCATTACGCAGTAACAGAGAAAAAATTCCATTTTTTTACGGAGCCAACATCTCGTAAAGTTTTATTGGGTGTACCTGTTAGTGACAGAGTTTCCTATTAGTACACTTGAGAGAAATCTGGAGCTAGTGTCTATGAGAGCTGCAACGCATGGTGCTTCAGCCACCATGGAAATGATGGGTAGTACATTGTTTTAGTCCAAACTTCGTTCTTTCGGCTCCATTTGTCTCTATGTGCCCTACAGCCGCTTTGTTGCCAGACCAAGTTCGGCAAATGTTCAGCAGTTCCAATAGACGTGGCAAGCCAGGACTCTCAAAAAAGAGTCAGAGGACTGATTTTTTTTTTCCTGAGAGTGAGGGAGACAGACCATCAGGGGTTCACAACACACCTGTGAAATCGTAAACAAGATTGCTTGCGCAACCGTTCACCCCAAGATTTACGAGTTCCGAGGCAAAACGAGTACAATACGAACGAACATAAACGTATCATCGGGACACAGAAATCCACCCGAGGTCGTTAATTCTCGGTAATCAGCATTGGGACATAGAGGACATTTAGCGAACGTCGAGCTCGGAAACTTGCGCAAAGGGCTTTCGGTGAGCGAGTTCTGAGTTTCTCAATCATGAGACTTCGCAACATGCCAAATAAGGAAGCACAAGAAGTGACGTACTTTTCTTTTTGAGGCTTGCGAATCGAAATATTTTATCGTCAATACTTTTTTAGTTAGTTCGCGGTATACGCCAAACGGAAGCTGTTCGAAGCGTTGATAGTGTAATGTGAACGAACGCTACCACGATATTTTGCGAACATTAACGAGAGACTCTGACATGGCCACTCGTTCTCGCAAAGCTGGAGCTCGAGAGGCCGTGACCCTGTTAACGTTGGAAGGTCTCTCTATAGCCTTCATGCGAACATCCCAAAAGTTTACGGAACGCGGGCTCCACTGAAAATGCGAATTTCTGCTCTGTTAGTGCACGGCGCATCTAACCTAGCAGGTAGCTGCGTAGGTCGGAAGGACTACTACAAGCTGGAACATCTGTTTGGGGGGCTATGTTCAAAGACAAAGCGGGAATATATCATTTTCGGAAATTTTGTGCTCCGAAAACTTTTGAGGGCGGGGGTACGTGCTCACGGACTGAAACACACCATCATGTTGTTTTAGTATAACGACTTCTATGAGCGATTGCTCGTGATAACCGCACTCTTTCGCTAGAGATGTGACCACTGAAGGTTACGTTGACTCTGCATGATGTTAGAGTTCCAGTCGAAATTACGCGAACATGGCAGGAAGTGTTGAGGGTGGACATGAAAGTACGCGCATTACTTAGCCCTAAATTTTCGCGCCTCCATTCATGAGAACTGTGCATGTCTAAGTGCTCACTGATCAATGACATCGAAGTGCCGAGGCGGTAATGTAATTTACGTGAGAATTCGAGCTGGTCTGCGCGATGGAAAAAAAATCGCACAAAAGCGCTATTCTCTCCGCCATGCCACTTTAGTTGGCCATAGCTAACTGTACCTCGATAAGATATCCTTCTCAAGCGACATTTGTTCCGTATGTTGCAGATATTATTACGTCCTGACTTTCCTTCAAGTCTTGTCATGGTTCGCACAGTACAAGAGTTAACCTACACTATTTCTTTTAACTCGAAGCTAATAATCCTGTTAAAGATAATCCTGTTAAAGATGGTTATCATATATTTAACTGAAAAATTTGATAAGTCACACCATAAAGAAGTTAGAGTTGACGAAAGTTGATCACGAAGGTCTATGGCAGAAGTCTCAAAAACGCTGCCCGAAGATTTCCGCTAGCGATTCGCCCACACATGACTGTGTTCATCCCAAAGTTCTTTTTATTTCCGGAATATATGTGTTTGAGAGTATTCAAATTTCTTAATAACACTCGCATTATCATCTTGCATACTGTGATTAATAAGGCTTTGTAGGGGTAAGCTACACATTCGTCACTGGTCTCAAGCACTTTTTTTCGTGAGGCAAACTATGCAGTGACCATGTTTTGATGCGTAAGCGAAAAAAAACTATATTTAAGAAGTGGCGTCCACATTTTAGTCATTCTGAAGACCGGTATCGATATTTTTTTCTCACCCTGCCGTGAAATGACCCTCAGAAACCATATGTCAAATATGGAAAAAGCCTCTTCAAATGGCAACGCTGGCTGACATTTTTTTCCAACCAGCCGCCACCCCACCCCGTCCCCCCTTGGCTACTAACTTTCATGAGTGCGGCCCGCTAGCTGAGGTAAGCATGAGCCTTCCAGTCTATGGCAATATAAGTGCAGTCTGATTACGTGCGGAAGTTCGCTTTGATCCGACATCACTCCCGCTATTTTAACGAAGTAAGCCTGGAAAAATAAAGGTTGGTTACTAGATCCTGTTCGGGATTATTGTATTACAGTTAGCTATCAAATTTTACTAGCCATTCAATAAAAGAAGCTAAACCCGAAGGCAACTGATCGTGAAGGTCTCTGGCAAGGAGGAGGAGGAAAAAACTTTATTGGGCGAGTGAGTTTGGGTGCTTTACGGGCCCTGGGCCACCGCACGGCCATCACAATGCGCGTATGTGTCAATAAACGTGCAGACGGATTAAGTGCAAGCGTTTTCTTTGATCTCGCAACTCTTTCCACTTCACAATGAGAGCAGCATAAAAAAATATCAAGATCGGCTACAGGATTCTGTTAAATCAGGTTACTGCATAGTTATCTAGCCAATCTTATTAGTCACAAGAATTATGAAAACGCATGGGCTTTATTTTTGTCACTCAAGATCCCACGATATGACACGTGCCGAATCAAGAGAAGTATGGCTGGTTAGTAAGTAAGATATTACATCTAATTCAAATGTCAAATCATATACAAAATGAAAGTGAAGGTGCACAGAAAGGGATCATGCTAGTGTAAAATATCTAACCTATACTTCACCGCATTCCTACGTGTACGGTGTTCTAAAGCATTAATCTGACGCTGTGCCCATGCTCCTGACAATTTTGTTGTTTGACCTGATGGAATTTCGCGACATGCTAGCCGTTGTAATACTCTTAACCATTTATCGTACCTCAAAAGCATATTCTCATCACGGTTAGGAAGCTGCACGTATGCTTGTGGAATTGACACATTGAACTTCACTCTTAATCACGTCCCGTATAAAGTGCTAGCTATAACCAGGAAACCAGATGAAAAAGGTGTATTGTCCTGGCTATATCTAGCACTTTACGTAGGACGTGTTTAATAGTGTTCAGTGGCACTTTGGCATCCGTACGTGTCATTTTGTCCCACTTCGCGCTCGTCTTCTTAGAGCAGTACCGTTTGTCCTCAAGTTAATAGCTTAGCAACAAGTTTTGTCAAATCACTTTCAGAAGTTTCAATTTCAGGAAAACTTTCAGTTCATGTAACTTTTTTTTCAGTGCCGGCTAGTGGGTCATCTACTACGGGATTACTCCTATATAAAAGGGGTAGACGGCTCGGTAAAATGGTACCGATATTTCCAATACCCTAGTTGCACCAAATGTTGGCGCAACGTTGAATCAACTTCCCTGAATGTTGCGGCAACGTTGAGTTAACATTTGGTGTTACTAGGGTACATTCTGTACTAAAAAGCAGCTAGCTCACAAGCTTTGTATAATTTGCGCAATAGCTAAGCGTTACTCGTTATGCACTGCAAAAAGAAAATGTCTTTTTGAAGGAAAGCTCGCCTGCCTCAGTGTAAAAATATAGCGGAGAACTACTTCTTGATTTTGACCCTCTTGAACTTGCGCCTTATAAAATAATCACGCAGAAAATCCCCCTTCCTGCCCTCAACAAAAAACAAAAACAAACCCACAAGCAATAAAAAAGGACATAAAGCATTGAAAACGAAGTTTTTTTGTTTTTTATAAAAAAGAAAAGAGAAAAAAAAATGAAATGAAATGGCAGCCGATGTAGGTTTCAGTGTGCCGCTTGTTTCGTGTTTCGTCACCGGAGGGGATACGGAGCCCGATATTTCATGCTTGCGTCATGCAGGTCCGCGCAGAGACGCGCACAAAAAATGGAAAAATAATAAGGGAAAAGAAGGAAAGCAAGAAGGCGGTGGAAGAAAGAACACGCCCGACTGTGGGAGCCATTTCTCAGGGAAATAACACTCTGCTGTCCCCAAGAACGACCGCCTCCATAACGCATCTCCAGAACAAATTTCAGGGTCTCGTATTACAACGCGCCTTTGCCCGTTTCGGTTTCAGAAATGCGCTCTCTCTCTCTCTTTATATATATATATATATATATATATACATAGATAGATATAGATAGATAGATAGATAGATAGATAGATAGATAGACAGATAGATAGATAGATAGATAGATAGATAGATAGATAGATAGATAGATAGATAGATAGATAGATAGATAGATAGATAGATAGATAGATAGATAGATAGATAGATAGATAGATAGATAGATGGATAGATAGATATGCCGCAGCCCGTGGAATTCTGGCAGATGGTAATCGAACATGGCTGGTCTCGGCAAGCTTCCAAATACATTATTTATTTCCAGCGGCATTTGAAATTCTGTCGCAGCTTGTTTACTTTGGGGCTTTAACTGGTTCGTATTTATACAAGCGGTGGCTACAAACGTCGTGCTAGGGATTGGCCGGACGCAGATGTGTTTTTAGGGGTCGCAATTATGTCAGTTTCGTGGACTGCAAAGCGAAAATATAGGGCTAATGCGCAAATTTAAGTTTCCAGCGTTTTCAGTTCGTTTAGTATTAACGTAATTTGGACTCCAGCCCTTTCATCTGATGCAACATTACTTTTAGCGAGCGTTCAAAAGTTGAATTTAGAAAACTTCTAATACGTAAGTGCGTTGTCCTATTGGTCAGGTGGCTTCGTTAATATGTCCCGTATTGTGATTGGCTGTAGTACTCGCTTGCAAAATATTTTAGTGTAAGACGCTTTTGTGAATACGGGCCCAGAGTGCGATGTGAAGTGGTTATCTCGAGCAATTTCTTATAGTAACCTTTCTATTTAAAAAAAAAGAAAGTGATGGCGCCTTTCAATCCCTGAGGACTATACATAAAAAAAAAAAAACAGCCATAAAGCGTTCGTTATTTTTGTGTGTTTGTGCGTCCGTGGTGACTTCATATGAATCAACCGAACAAGTATGAACCCCCGCGGAACAAGGTATCGATCTTACGCAACCCTTCAGATGCTACACGTAAAGTATTCACGCATCGTGTCTGATGTCGAAACCATCATGACTTACCGATGCTGTAGTTTGTTTCGCGTTGTTTTTGTTATGCTGTATCTATCCCAAGCTCACGTACTGAATTCTCTCTCAATAGACGCATTCTCATGATTTCTAGATTTGATGCGATCTGCTGAAAAGGTTTTCAAAGTGCGAAATAAACCAGAGAGTACAGGAAAAATGTAAATGCCAGCTCAAAGAAGCCAGTCCTTTTTTTGAAAAGCTCGTTACGTAATATACAACAGTCGTTATCGGTGGTCGTCCAAATGGACGTTGCAACAGTGTTCCGGTTTATGTTTCGCAACGAAGCACACGTGAAGAGAAGCTGAAAATGTTTCAACGATATGACGCGATACGGTGTGGCTGTCAGAGGTTTCGTAAGCACTCTCGACGAAATGAACCCAGAAACAAAGAACGAAGTCGCGATTGGAACTCAAAAAGTAAGATTCAACGAAACAATGAAAAAAATTATAAAAACGCGTACATTCTCTGTTCTTCCGTGGGTTTACCACATCGAAGATGATCATCATTTTGCTGCTCTTTGCTTGCGTACCCGCGTGTGATTATTTTTTTTTATTCCACGCCTTCCTTATTTATTATTTTCGGTATTTCGCAACGTTAGCTCCTTTAGAAACTGGCACCTGGTGCTTGTTGCCAGTTTTTTTTATTTCGAGAATGGTCGCAGGTGCTCGTTGTGTGGGCACGACTTTTCCTGTCTGATGCCTTCACCTCTATGTAATATTGTGGTAATGTATGTCAAATATTTGTTTTAATTTATGTTCTTTCGATGCAATTGCACGTATTCCTATTTTCTGTCCGTCTCTGGAATTTTTCCTGATCGTTGTTTACAGACAGACAGACAGACAGACAGACAGACAGACAGACAGACAGACAGACAGACAGACAGACAGACAGACAGACAGACAGACAGATAGATAGATAGATAGATAGATAGATAGATAGATAGATAGATAGATAGATAGATAGATAGATAGATAGATAGATAGATAGATAGATAGATAGATAGATAGATAGATAGCAGTATTACATCGTATTTATGTTGCGGCATGTTGTAAACACCCACACATGTTTCTGACGTGGCGTAAACACGGCTTCCAGTTGTACCAGTTGTTTCAGAGAAGTCAGTTGGGACCGATTCGTGCCTAATCGACCCTAGTATAACGTTCTGAAGAGCGGTCATGCGATGTCTGAATGAAGGACATCTCCTTTTGAAGACTGTGATTGAAACGTATTGTGCAGTGGAAGAAAAAAAAAAACTTGGGCATCTTGAAACTGATAAGGAGGGCTAACTGCAAATGGCACGTTGGAAATGCCAAACTGTTCTTCTGGTTTGCTTCTATGGCGAAATATAAAGTTCAAAATAATAGAGACCGATTCAATACCTCAATCTCGTTTTTTTTTTATTCGAAGGAAAAGCAGTTTCCCCTTTTCTCAGACTTCACGACCAATTTTCTTCATTTTTGTTTTGTTCCGTAGTCCGCAGTTCTTCAGGAACGGCTAGTGGAACTGTTCGCATTGTTTTTGCAAGCGGAGAAAACATTTAGCCGTGCCTGAAAAAACAATCACGGGCCGTCGTCGTTTATTTTTACTTACAGACGCACCCAAGGTTGTCGCAAGCGACGGTCAAATAAAATATCCACAGAAGATGACGGTTAAAGCTGACGACAGCTTTCCAGATGTCACAACCATCTGACACACTGCTCAGTATCTTCGTTTTTTTTTTTTTTTCGCTTCACACGGTGCGGACAAAAGGGGGTTGTGTTCAGTACAGTCGGGGTATGGAGAGGACAAAACAAAGGCATAATAGAAACGCAAGCAATACTTTCTGCGTTTATTTTACGTATCCCGGAAGGAATTGCAGGCAAAAACGCATGTTACGAGAAACACTTCGCTGCTGCAGCCGAGGGCCTTTCTGCATTTGCTTCAGCTTTCCAGAGCAACCGTACATTTCCCGCAACTCATCGCGACAGGCATGTGAAGCTTTATCCTCGCGGCAAGTTTGGCTTAGGGAGGAAGGGGCCCTGATGTAGAGGTCGAGGTTGTGCCATTATCAACCTTGCATGTGGTGCGCCAAGTTTGTTGCTTCTTATGTAAAATAACATACCACAGCCACTTTTTTTTCTTACTAAAGAGAAAGTTTTAGACAGACAGACAGACAGACAGACAAATATATAGATAGATAGATAGATAGATAGATAGATAGACAGACAGACAGACAGACAGACAGACAGATAGATAGATAGATAGATAGATAGATAGATAGATAGATAGATAGATAGATAGATAGATAGATAGACAGACAGACAGACAGACAGACAGACAGACAGATATATAGATAGATAGATAGATAGATAGATAGATAGATAGATAGATAGACAGACAGACAGACAGACAGATAGATAGATAAATAGATAAATAGATAGAAAGATAAACAGACACACAGACAGACGGATATATAGATAGATAGATAGACAGACAGACAGACAGACAGACAGACAGACAGACAGACAGATAGATAGATAGATAGATAGATAGATAGATAGATAGATAGATAGATAGATAGATAGATAGATAGATAGATAGATAGATAGATAGATAGATAGATAGATAGATAGATAGATAGATAGATAGATAGAAAATAATCAAATGCGGCAATTGACCGTCGACGGCGGCAGCGTCGGTGTGAAGGCGAGTGATGCAAAATTCATCATCACGTGCTGAAATCCCCATATGACGTCATCATAATGTTACATGACCTGACGTCATGCGAAATACGTCATCATACGACATTGTCGCTTGGACAAAGGTGGGCGGATCAAGGAGGCAGTGTGAAACGAGGCGAGGCGCGGAAAGCATGGAACGCCTCCTATTTTGGAGGCTATGCATTATCACGTTACGTGCAGAAAGATTTCGGAAGGTATCGGGGGAGGACCAATAGATCGCCTGAGAATACATGGATGCAGAAGGCGGCTTTCGCCTTCGAAAATTCTTAAGTGAATGCATGAGGAACCCTGTAAGTTATTGAAATAATGAATAGGAGCGGTTGGTTCCCTTATGACGGCACCGTCTACTACTTCTCTCTTGGGAAGCGAAATATAACATACTAAACAAAATTCAAAGAACGCGTAATTAGTCATACAGTAGAAACGAAGGACTACAAACACAGTACAGTCCAAGAGCACTTCAAGAGCCCCTAAACAACCTCTGAAAATACAAAGAACGAGAGCGTTATTCTCTCCAGGCGTTTCCTGCGGGTCTTTGCAGCACGATTCGTGACGCCAGCTGTTTGTTCACGTGACGTCAGGAAGTAGTAAGCTCTCGATTGGTCGATATACGACAGATATCTGTTGTGGATTGCCGCCTACCTTGCTTTTCCATGCATTAACATGCCCGTTCTGCTTTGTATCGCTTGACTATCGTGCGCGATAAAGTGATTTCACTTCGTTTTCTGCGTTTGCGACTGCGCAAGCGGAGATAGCAGCATGTAGTCGAAAAGCGCGAAATCCTGACTGGCTCAACGCTTAGTGCAGATATTCCACGTGTTTTATGAAGAAGTAAGTGGCGAGGAGGAGATAGCGCTTTTAGGAAGGGCATTGAGGGCAAGAAAGAAGCTGCTGCCTCGCCTTTGAACTCGGCGTGGTTTAGGGGCGCTTTAAGTCACGAATACTTCAGCACATGTTCACATAGGTTAAATAAGTTCTCATGTGCACGTAAAAAGTCCGATGCTCCGCATGACTTGACATACAAAGGAAAACACACAAAAGGCAAATAATTACGCGTAACTTAAAAGCCACGATCACAACATTACACTATTCTGAACACATGACGAGATTAATGTTACGCATTCCGCTTTCACTAGAAAGTGTACCTTAATATTCCATACACGTATTCCAAAGTTCGAATGTTTAGTCCTGCCACTTGAGTTCTTCTGCACATAATGTAGTTACTCGCAACTAAACGTTTGTATTTCGTGCGCAATGACCGTTCACGTGAGTCCCATGAATATATTCAAGTGCCTCTCATGACCACGATGCGTACTCTCCTCAACTTCATTTTGCTCATTTTTTTTGTCCTAGTATGGTGTACGTAACGAGAGGAACTTACGTATTTCTCAATGGGTATAGCGAGTGAGGTGTTATGCGAGCTTTAGGAATTCACTGCACGTAGCGGTATAGTCGCACGACGGGGATGAGAGATAAAAGTCAAAACTTCAGCCCATACATGTCCTGTTTCCGTCGAATAAAATCAAGGCAGTGGGGGGGTGATGAAAAATCGCTCCCTAGAGCATAAAACGAACTTGGTTCCTGACGCAATGTTTACACTAGGGAGTTCAGAACACGTACGCTTTTTTTCGAGGCATATATTTCTTTCATTTCACGCGTGAAGAACTGCACTCTGGGGTGTAATCTTTTTTCACGAAGGTCTTCCCTGAGAGCGGAGGCGTGCGCGGGCATGCGTTTCGGGACGGTGTGTTTGCGCAGTGTGCCGCAATTAAGTGAATGAAAGCAACCCACGTGAACTAAATTCGTTGCATAACGGTTCTGGCCGCGGTTCGCGGCAGAATTTATTTTCGTTTTTGCCGGTCGTGGGAGGTAGTTAACGCGTATGCTTCTGATTTACCTCTCTCTTTGACGACCCACGCCTTTTCGACGTCCGCTGGAAACCATGGCAACGGCGCGTTTTTGTCGAGTTTGGGAAAGACTACGTACATGTGTATATAGAACGGAAAGAATCAAGGTGACTTGGCTGGAGCGCCATTCGGTGCTTGTTAGAGTGCGTCCACCGCGAAGTTAGAGACGCGAGCTTTTGCTCCTGGATGGGAATGAAAGCTTGGCGATGCGTAATGCCTCAAAGTTTGCTCCGTTTTTCTTTCTTCTTTTTTTTTTCTTTTTGATAAGGCGAAGAGAGTGGTGGCTGTTTACTCTGTAGGAACCGGATGAATTGACAGAGGCTGCTTTCGATCAAGCAATACCTCTATTTGCTCTTCCTCTCTCGGTCATCTTTTCTTTATGATTGCGTTATTTCTTATTGTTAGTTTTTTTCTACTCGTGTTTCATCGCCGTCATAGCCATGAATAATAGCGAAAGCTTTTGCTGAGTTGGCTCCGAAAGCGATAAATACAAAAATAAAAAGATAACACGACACAGAGCAAAAAGATTCACACGGCTTTTCCTATTGGGAGCTGTGTAGGTGACGCAAGCATTTTGGTTTTTGGCGCCCAAAGACTCCCGATGTTGCACTCAAAGAGGTGTTCACCTTTCACCTTTACACCGGCAAGCCACGGGCCACCAATGGTAGCCCGTTGTGAGAAGCACGTCACCGCTTAATTTTCATTTGAGCATCCAATGAGGATCTCGTTTTCTTTTGGACTCGACCAACGGGGGGGAGGGAGGGGGGAAGAGGGGCTCATCCCTCCCACACCCCCCTTTTCGATCGAGACCCCTGAACACGCACGTGACTAAGTACTTACGAGAGCTATTACGGTGACACGCAGTGTTGCAGCGTCTCTGGCTGTACAGTCATGAGCAATATGAGCTGGAACATTATTATTATCTTTTAAAGGTCATAGTGGCCGAACCCTGTTGGCAAGCACAAAAGTGTTCATGACACTAAATGCTGAAGCGGAAAGGTATCTCTGGCGATTGAATATGTCACATTTACATCAGTGCATTACAAGTAATCACTTAATAAACACGAATTGTGCGTTCCAGCTCATATTGCTCACAATAGTACGTTTGAAGACCCTCCCTTCGGCAATTTAGGACAGAAAACTCCCGCCGATCATCAACTATCTGATCGCGAGTTGACGAACGGACCTCACAACACGTTCGTCCGAACTAGATAGAACCTCGTCATCCGCAGCCTCTCAAAGACTGCTGTTCCATATATGAGCGTCTTTCCCTGCATCTCTCTCTCTCTCTCTTTCTTCCTCAGCGCAAGTTTAATTCCTCCGAACCCCGACGAAAACCAGAATACAGGGTTGCCTGGTGACCGGACACGTGTTCTAGGGTATTTGCGTCCAAAGTTCTGCCAGCTTTCTCCACACTAGGGAAAGAAGCAGCGATAACCATTTCTTCGAAAACTATTCCGAACTAGAACGCAGAGCTCTCCTCCCTCCGTTTTGTTTGTATGACTTCGCTTATCGGGGCATAATCGGCTCGCAATTCGGGCATGTTATCTATCTTCCACTATCCCCCCTTTGTTTTCCTTTCACGGGGCAGTCAGTGCGTGTTTTGCCTGACAGACGAGAGATAAATCATACCAAACTACGGCCGCGCTAGATGAGACTCGCGCCCGTCGTGTTTCTCCCTTCTAGCCCGGCCGTGACCAAACAAAAGAGGTGTCATATAGGCAAGGATGCGCTGTTATAAAACGATGCGTTTTCTCCGAACAGGAATGGAGCCGCATGTAAGGGGGGGTGTGGGAGCGCGGAGATCTAGAACGCGTTCTTGTACGGCCATTTGTCTTCGTGTCAGCATTTTCCCGTTGTGAATAGAAGCGGAACCACGATTCCCTGACGAAGTAAAAGCACGGCTCTGAATGTGCGGTTCGAGTTAAATGCATTGAAAAGGAGGTTAACGTCGGCGTTTCACTGCTACTATTGCATTTGTGTTTGGCTTAGGCTCTTGTAGCGAAGCCGTAAGCATGTGTTATTGAACTCGATGATAAAAGCGTAATAAGTTGCCGTGCTCTGTGAATAAGTATGTGCGCAATCCAACAGTCTCGATCTCCTTTTCGGATACACACACTAGTCGTTTCGCAATCTTTAATGAAAATAATTTTAGCGTCCTCGAACTCTCATGCTGCATGAAGTTTTTAGCTCTCTTATACATACGTGTAACTTACGACTCTGGTTCCGCGTCGATACCAGAAATAAGGGGTACGTCACTGCTAAGAACTTGTACTTACTTAGAGGAGGTTATGTGCAAAAAATATTAGAAATATAGAAGCTGCGCACGCGATTTTTTCATGGGAAGCGTCAAGAGTTTAAGTGCGGAGTACTCTAGGTGTCCGGGTTGTCGTCTCACGTAGTCGCTTGGCGTCACGCTCAAAGTACCAAAATAGGTCAGAAGAGGGCGCGAAGCAAGGAAGGAAAGGTTTTATGATAATTCAAGGGGAAGTGCTTTACTGTTTTAAGCAAGGCCGGGTTGCCTCAGAACGCGTAGTTATAAAGCGAGATTCAGTAGCGAAGAACAATGTACATGCTGTCGGGGGAACTAAGGAAACGATGGAACATGTACTGACTGAATGTGGCGATATCCACCCAGGTATATGTGTGGGCACGAGTCTACCAGACGCCTTGGGTTTTAGTTTTAGGGACAACAATGGAAAGCTGAACACGTCCGCGAAAGGAATAAGTAAGGGACGTTCAGAGTATTGGTGGCAGAAAAGTAGAGATAAAGGACAAAAAATAAATAATTGGGGAAAAATAAGGTCATTCTGCCTTAAGAGGCAGAGAGATGGACCGTGAATTTGTATTTTTTTCTTTGGTATAATAACATCGATTTAATCAATGTACATAAGGCATTAGGCCACCATAAAGAGAAAGTTTTCTTTCCCTATTTTTTTCGAGCCTGGTGGCAGACATGTCACCGCCCCGTTATAAAGGGGACGCTCATAGCATCCATCCACCCATCCATAACAAAATAAGCCGAAAGACAGCGCTGCATGTCATGCGTATAGCAAAATAGATCAACAGAGGGCGCCACTGTGTCACGAATAACGGTTTCGTTTCGCTCCCCGGACGGAGAGCCAGCTGCACGTCTGGAAGGCGAGCGCTCGCTTGCCCGCGAACGCCAGCGTCCCCGAAGGGCTAATTATTTTGTTCGAGCCATCGGGGCGATAGGGAAACGCCAGCGCCGGGAGTTATCCACAGATCTACAGAACAGACAAGCGGAGATGAAATACCAGCGAATGCGAGGTAACGCTCACCTTCGGAAGACTCAGACGCAAGCTGACTGTCAACAAAGCCAGGCGAACCCGCAGCTTCGAATGAGACAAACACGAGCCCAGAGGTAAAACAGGCCGTCAAGTCCTCAGCCGAGTCCTGCAGTTTGAAGTTTTCACGGCGTGGAAGTGGGGCATTTCTTTTATTTCGCGTGCCAAAACTATGCACCCGTTAACTATGAGATACAACAGAGGAGAGGGGACAGGGTGACGTTCCTTGGACTACTTTTGGTAACCTGGGGATTTCGACGAGAACCTAAAATATAAGTGCCCAGGTGTTTCCTTTTTTTTTTTTTTCACTTTCTCGCTGTCGAAATAGAGAAATGGAAACGGTGCCCTCTGGCTTACACAGCAGAACTTCTTAGCGGCAAAGTTATACTACGACAGGACTAAGTGTGGTTCCTTGTTGATTGTGCAAGCAAGTAGAAAATTAGTTCCAATACGTTCAAGTTATTTAGGGGAATAAAGTATGGCTTAAAAAAATCAAGAATACAGAAGCATTGCCAGCATTACGAGTCAGTTATATGCGTAACCAGTGCGCGGTACGCGCCAGTTGGTTTAGGAAATGCTGGTTACGCTACTAATTGGTCAACGCTGTTCCTTATTACGTCTATACTTCGTAGCGCCCATATCGGCGTCAATGGCTTGTTATTTCTGTACTAGTTATATCTGTAACTGGTTGCCGCTATACTGGTTACGCCTATGACTAGTTAAACCTAGAGTGGTTCCGCCTACTACATTTTACGCTTTGACAGTTTTTTACGCTTGACATATTTTTACGCTTTGACATATTTTTTTTAACTGTCTGAGGAGAGTACAGCTATACGAAGAATGCACACATAGCGGTGTCGGTCCGGCAACACTTTTTCAGCACGGTCACAAGACGCTGCCGATCGGTAATCGAGGCTCGAGCCAAGCAAGAATCGAGCCAAACAACATAACGCAGCGCGCGGCCTGCAATTTACTATTAATTCTGAAGGTCAACTAGAAATCGCTCCCTGTTCCTTCTCCACGTGATGCCATAAACCCAAATGACCACACCATCGAAACAAATTCACGGCCATTGGGTGATTTGAGCATCGTGAGCTGCATAGTTATCGAGGCCACCGCGGGAGGCCTCCACATGCGCGCGCGCGCGCTCGCACTGAAAGTACGCCGCGCTTTCGAAGAAAAAAAAAAGAAGTGCTGAAGGACATGACGCGCGCGTGACGTAACATCTTTTCCCCCTTGCCATCCCTCCCTGCTTAGCTTTCAGTGCTCTCGACGGGACGAGAGAAGAGAGAAAACAATTATAGAATGCACTTAACAGATTCTCGCACTTAAGAGATTCTAAAATTTTTTTGCAGTGCTCGATTCCTGAGGCAATAAACTGCTTGAATGAGGCGATTCGATTGTTACCTATAAAAGTGTTGTAGGACCCCTTTAAATAGCTCTGCGAACATTCGTATAACACACCAAAATAATAGTGAACACAAATGCGCATGTGGTTAAAGTATATTCAAGCATACGTACACCCAACAGCAAAAATTTGCAGGACATCAAGTTTCGGAAAAACGTATATTCCCGCTTTACCTGGGATCATAGCCTCCAACCAAACGCTCCAGCCTATAGTAGTTATTGCCACCTATACAGATACCGGATAGATTAGAAGCGTCATTCAATAACACAGCAGAAATTTCCATTTGCTGTGAAGTCCACGTCCCGTAAACTTTTGCTGTCGGGTGTACATAAGACAAAGTTTTGTAGACATACTCTACTCTCCGTATTTAAACGCTTCCGCCGGTCATTCGCGGTCTACAAAGGAGACGCGTGAAGCTGTTATTCTAAAACCGGCATTTTAATTTCCCACAATTATTCAGAATGGGTGCGGAGCAGGTGAAAAGAGGACAGTCGGAGTGGGGACACTCGTGGGCCTGCCTCTCGAGCCATCTCACGGTGAATGAACACCTGCGCTTCTGGCAGGAAAGTTTTCTTAAGCGCCGCACAATGGACGGCGCCGCATGCACCAACTTACGCTCAATAAGTTATCTCGGACACAGGGCAGGGAACTTCTCGTGTTAAAATTCTGACTTAGCCAGTGAAGGAAGGGGTGTTTGGTGGGTTCAAGCACTCTCTCCACGCTGAAAATTGTCTTCTGTATGTTTATAGATGCATAAATTTTTCAAATATTTGTTTATATTCTAGTGCTAACGCATCCAGCCTACAATAACAACTCACGATGTTTCGCATTTGCGTGATGTTTCGCACATGTTTTGCGTATGCTCACCATCTCGCAAGCTGCAATCCACAGGTTGTCAGAAATGTAATAATAACTCGGGTTTTACGCACCAAAACCATGATGTAATTATGAGGCATGCGGTAGTGAGGTGCTTCAAGTTAATTTCGACCACCTAGGCTTCTTTAACATGCACCTAAGACTAAGTGTGCGCCCGTGTTCTCGCACTTTGTCCAAACTCCATCGATTCGCGATCGCCGTGACGGCGCGGGAACCGAACCAACGTCCTCTAGCTTAACAACGGGACGGTGTACATTCTCAGAGAAAAAAAAAAAACTGTCATCTGAGTCTTTTTGGGGAGTTTTGACTTGTCATGCATATGACTCTCTTTAAAGAGAAACGTGAGCTCTCTTGGGGATCGTTATAGTCTCTTACGAGAGCCACGGGACCAAAAAAGTGTCAACTTATCTCTTTAAAGAGAGTTATAAGCGCGGCAGGTCAGGAACCACTGAAAAGAATAACACATACACTTTCAAGGCGAAAGCCATAGATGGCTCTCCAAACGCGAAAGTCGACCGTCGGCGTCGGCGTCCACACGAGCGATTCAGAAATCATCATCACGTAATGATGTAATCGTATGACATAATCATTACGTCACACATCGGCAAGATTTGCAACTTGATGATGACGTCATAAGATGACGATACGTATCACATGACATCGTCGCTCGTTCAAACGCGGTCCAGTCATGGAGACAGTGCAAAACCAAACGTGCAGAAAGCTTACGATGCCTGCGATCCTGGTGGCGGTGCAAAAAGCTTTGGGAAGGGTAGTGGGGGGGGGGGGGGGGGGGGCAGCATCAATACATTGACTGATAAAAAGAAGATGGCTTTCACCTTCCAGTGGCATTAGGCGAATGCACAAAAGACCATGGTAGTTTATTTTTTTTCTTACAGTGTACCAGCAAGAGTGCTTTGGCGTGTAAATCATCAGCACCTAGCGATGCGGCGGAAGAACAACCCGTCTTTATTCAAGGATTTATTGGCCATTCTGACCATCGCGGCGCAATACAGTAAACAGCCACTGCTGACGACGTTAGGACGGTGAAGCGCATCATCGCACAGAACTCGCAGTAAGACGACGCTGGACAAAAACATCATCAATCCGCATACGACACGACATCCCCGCCTATTCGCTACGTATCGCCGCAGTTTCATTACGGCCCCACACATACCACTACCTGGGTCCCGTTTCTTCCTGCATGCCTGTCTTCTCATAGTCAGATCGCAACGTGCTCGCGCCCGCAATTTCCGCCTCGGTGTCGTCTCGTATTCGTCGAGCACGCAGTCACGGGCCGCGCGACGTCGTCGGCCGGCCCCTAAATGATTGATGGCGCCGCGTAGGGAGAAACGCTACGGCTGCCTCCGTTTTGCGGGACAGCTAGCCTTCATCTCGAAACGTTGAAGCGTGGTACGTGCGCGTCACGGCGCTCAGACGTGCGGAAGAACGAAGACAGCGTTGTCCCTCGACGCGACGGTGTTCAGCGAAAACGGAAGCTTCGTATTCGGACTTTTGTCCGGTGCATTTGTGGGTGGATTCGCGCACTTATTGGTTGCTAGGAGCAACAGCTATGTACTGCGTAAAGTTCACCAACGCAGCATAGTGCTGACTTCTTTTCACGCGGACCGTCGCGGTGATGACTCGGTATTACACTAAATGAACTAGAACAAAAAAATGTTGACGTTGTTAACATTACTAACAAAACCTTACTAGATCTGTTTATGTACACTCATGTTTCTTTGTGTGCAGTCGTTTCTTACGTACATGGCTTTTCTTTATGTACTCTTTTTACTAAAGTGCTCGTAAATTAAAACATACATTGCTGTTTTTTTTTATTACAACATTGTTGATTGTATAACTGCCTTTGATAAAAGCATTGCATATACTCTGGCTAGATTTGCTGATATATTTCGTCCTGTCACTGCTGCTGTGCGGGTGACCAGAGCTCAGTCAAGCTGCGCAAGCGCAACTTTTTTCTCTGGTCCCCTATTTTCGCATTTACAATGCACTATATTGTCTACAGGAAGAGAGCAGAGTGCGTCAGGGAACAAACGGGGGTTAAGGATATCATAGCCGAAATCAAGATGAAGAAATGGACATGGGCCGGACACGTAGCACGTCGGCAGGATAACCGCTGGTCATTAAGGGTAACTGACTGGATTCCAAGAGATGGCAAACGCGTGAGGGGGGAGACAGAAAATTAGGTGGGCAGATGAGATTAAGAAGTTTGCAGGTATAACGTGGATGCAGAAAGCACAGGACCGGGTTGATTGGCGAAACATGGGAGAGGCCTTTGCCCTGTAGTGGGCGTAGTCAGGCTGATGATGATGATGATGATGATATTGTCTACTGTGAAAATAAAATTTGGATTGATTGATTGATTGATTGATTGATTGATTGATTGATTGATTCATTGATTCATTGATCGATGTAGTGGCTACAGTGCTCGGCTGTGGACCCGAAGGTAGCGGGTTTGATCCCTAGCAGTCTTTCGTTATATTGGCTCTTCCGCTTGCCGCTTTACAGAAGTGGGCGCTGCCGCTTGTCGCTTCAAAGCAGACAAAAAAGAAGAGAAACGCCAGGAAGCAGTGGCGTAGCCAGAGGGGGGGGGGGTGGGGGGGGGTTGGCGGGGTTCAAAGTCCCCCCCGAAATTTTTCAGTTTTGCTTGCGTATATAAGCACGCACACATACAAACGCACGAACGAACACACATAAAGTATGATTGAACCCCCCCTGGAAAAAATTTCTGGCTACGCTACTGCCAGGAAGGTCATTTTTCCAGTCGCTGTGGCATCTTCCCCGAGTTGGTCGGAGAGATTCCCAGCGGGGCTTATGACCTCGCGACTCTGACCCGCAAACTAGAAACAAAACAAAACAAAAAAGCAACGCGTTGAGCAGCAGATGGAACTATAATGCGCATAATTGCTCCTACTCCCGCGGAAAACTACTAGACACAGTGTTTATCACTAGACGCACGAAAGACGCAGACTCCTAATTGGAGTGATTAGATAATAAACGGAGACATATCAACACATCGCCAGTAAAGTGCTTGCTTCCAGACGCGGTAAACAACGTCGGGTGATGGTATTTCTCATAGGGAGGTCACGAAATGTCGTTCCATAGCCGATGGATATGCGGCGAGGAAGGCTGTTTCTCAGGAATGCCTCATTTAGGACAATGGCTTTCATCTTGTTGTTGCGTTGTGTGCGACGGCCACTGGCCGCTAGATGGAGGAGCCCTCATATTCAATCGCATCGCTCTGCCGTCAATAGAGAAAGCCGGGGCTCTGGTACATGTATTCGTTGCTACCCACGAAAGACAGCCCACGAGATGCCCAAACCACTGGCGCAAAAAAAAAAAAAAGAAGACAAAGAAATTTTAGGCGAAGGCGACCAAGACAGCGTCACCACAATCCACTTAAATGATGCCCCCCGCTCCTTCTCCGATGCCTCTCCCGCAGAAGCTATTGCGGTCATACTTTCGCTCGCGAAAGGGTTAAGATACGAAGAAACTCGCAAATGACCGTGGGACTATATTGGTGTCCTGACATATTGGTATCCTGACATCGGTTCTTGTGTATTGAATTGTTTACTGATTCGCCATCGCGCTGCCAATTACTAGCGTCCTGGTTAGCTCAGTTGGTAGAGTGACCACCTCGAAAAACCCGTTGGTCGCAAGTTTGATCTCCAAACCCTGACGAATTCTTATTCAACTAGGAAACATTGCTCCTACACTCTAAGCCGAAAAGGACCAAAAGGGGGGTATGACATTGGTCCTTCAGGGGGACTAACTGGGCTGCCACAGATTTTGAACCATTTTTGGACCAACTGCGGGAGTAACTACAGCGGTTCGACTGTTACCCCCTAGCATTTACTCCACTTGGTTTAACTGTTGGTCCTCGTAGAATGCTCCAGGGGGGACTAACAGTTGAACCGTCCGGACGAATCGAAAAAAAATTGACGGCAGATCCACGAGGTGAATGATGATGAGATTGGGCGAAGCTCCTGGAAGTAATGATCGGTTAAACCGTGAAATTTCTTCCGTTAATTCGCCCGATAAAAATGACGTGAAACGATTGATTAAATGTTTTATCAAACTTTTATTGCTGGTTTCCGTTGTCCTTTCATTATGACCGCTTTGTGGTCGGTGAAATGTAAGCTAAGTGGTTCTTGCACTGGTTGCAGCTGCATCCTTATCCATACGAGCACACACCGACGGCAACGAGCATCGTCAACTACAAACCTGTATCGCGATATGGTTTTGATTATAAAACCATTGCTTTAGAAAACACCTGGCGTCTTTCGTTAAGCAGCTGACGTCTTTTCGTTTTGCTTTAGAAACATCTGGCGTCTTTTCGTTTTGCTTTTAGAAAACATCTGGCGTCTTTCGTTGGTTTATTTCATCAATCAACGGCGTTTTGAACAAAATTTTTATTGTTTAATCACGCACAGGAGAAATGCCAATGGCTGCTAATGGGGAATGAGAGACAGAAGAATTCGGCTTTTAGTTAACGCGCACGCTGCGAATTTTTTATTGTTCAACAACGCACAGGAGAAATCTCCCACCGGCATCACCTTGGAGGTCAAAACGTAAGACTGGTTACGCACTACGACTACGACTACGACGAGGGACGAACGGGTGCCGCTTTAAGGAGCTTCGCCCCTAAAAAAAAATGGCGACCTTTCGCTAGTCGGTATTGTAGTTCATGGTAATTCCAACTTAATCAGCATTGAAGACCGTAGTTATTGGGACAAGCGCACAAACATGCACACACACACAATAACATCTCAAAGTAAGACACCGCAAACCCCGCCCGCCCGCCCGCGCTACACAGTCGAAAACCAGCCATCGGATATATATAGGGACAGTGTCTGACCTCCCATGTAGTGCCGGTGGGAGACTTCTGTTCGGCGTAATAAAACAATAAACATTGACAGCGCAGTACGTCTAAACTTACGTGGGCTTATTTGTAGCACCGAAGCACAGCGATCTTTTAATCTGAATCCGCGTAATCTCGAACGCCCCGTCAGTCAGTGAATTCGAATTATCAGATGGCACTCGATCGTGTCGGCAGAACCAGCGTTAGCAGTGCTGGTGCACAACTCCGCACACACAAACATAACAGCGGCGCTTATGCAGGAATGCCGGCGAAGCAGTGAGGCGCCCGTCGATGCCGCTGTCGGCTGCTTGCCGATAACGTCACTAGGCTTACGAGGAGCACGGCTGTACTTACGACCCCCGGCGATCACAACATGCGTTTCCTGAGCAATTTTCGTCGTCGTTATTTTAGACACAAAGGAAAAATAGGTGGGTGTTCACTGTCCGCGGCGTATTACGGAGTGATGTGTATATATATATATATATATATATATATATATATATATATATATATATATATATATATATATATATATATATATATATATATATATATATATATATATGCATGTATAAATACAACGACGAGACCGCTCGCAAGCACGGTTGTTTACTGTGCACACCGCCAGCCGCACGATGATTTGTACCGGCACTCGCCTTCGTGTTAAATGTTTGACGATGCTTGTCGCATGGAGAGAAAGACAGAGTTTGAACTGTACTTTAATCCAGAAGACATTATTTTCCGCGAAACAAATTCTATGCGAAGTTTCTTCCACCTGTGCCGCAACGCACTCACACCGGCCGCCGGCCCGGCCAGCCGGCTTGGTGCCGATGACGTGCGAAGCCTACTTCGTATATCGCTTCGAAGTTGTGGCCAGTGACTCGGCGAGAACACGACCGCTGACGAACAGCTTACTTTTCTTAGCGCAGTCGGTGTTCTTCGTAGTTCTTCCTAATTCGGCACATTGAAACGTATTACCCGCGGTGTCCGGGCTCGGAGGCTTGCACTTGTTTGGGCCCGGCAGTGCCGGCAGCTCGATAGGGAAGAAACGTGCCGGAACTCATCCGCTCGCCGTGTGCGCCGGCGCGAGTTGAACTTGCCTCTTATAAAAGCTTCGATTCGTTGAATAGTGCTTCGCTTTCACTCTGGCTTACAACCGATATAACTCGTCTGCGTGCTAGCCAACAGGGCCGAGCAGTGCAGAGCGGCAGCAGGCGATCGGCGCGCAGTTACTCTCCCCGTTGGTCCCTTCATTGCTGGGCGTTTGCGCACGACACGCACTGTCACGCATTTACTCCCTGTTGGACGAACCGTTTGTCCGTTGGTTTAACGACTGCAGTTAGTCCAAATTTGCCGGATTTCGGCTTAGAGTGTACAAGCACCTGCGGTTTTCCGAATATCCAGAATATGTGTTTAAAAATATGTTAAAACTGGTAGAAATCGCCTGTTCAATTTAAGAGTTATATAGGATGTATATGATATCCGACCATAAGTTTACTTATGACAAAGGCCAAATAACTGTCAGGATAATTAGTGAAAATTAAGAGATTGAGCTAATCGAACGAACAGCTGCTTTTCTTGTGACCAGCTAGGATCGTTATGCCACCTCGCGGAGCAGACCTGAAACCACACGCTTCTTAATAAATGGCCTCTGCGATCCGCTTCGGCTGGGCGCGAAACACTATGTAAACCCAAGGAATACACCACAGCACACCAGCGTCGAAGTGCGTGTGTCCTCTAAGTCGAGGTTTAGTGTCGCCTCCAGTTTTATTCATTTGTTTTTTTCGCAAAGGGTGTTTTTACAAAGCACTTACTAGACCTGGCGTGCCTCTGTGGTACAATGCTCAACTGCCACGCAGAATGTTTGGGTTCGATACTTGCTGGTATCCTAATCTTATTCTTTGCATTCGGCGGCTCCAGGCCTGGGCAGTATCGCGATAGTATTTCAGATATACTTTTCAATATCTGCATTTCTGCGTCTAGATACACTTGAAATATGTATTTGTATCTCAGTAGGGAAATAATTCGAAGTAGCCCTAAAAGGCGCGGAGAACACGACGGATGAGAGGAAAGAGAGACACACACACTCCTCTCGTCCGTCGTCTTCTTCGCGCCTTTTACTTCGGATTATGCAGTACCAACGCGCCCAGTTGTTCACCCTAACAAATAGTGAAATACTTTCCCGATGTATTGATTGTATCGCGATACTATGCGGGACACGGGTATCTCGTGACTTTCCCCCCCCCCCTTTTTTTTTGACGGAAATCAGCCGAACAGTGTTTCCAAAGGTAGGAACGAAGATTTTTTTTTTTTTTTTTTTTTGTCTACGTGTAAACACAAGAAAACGCGCCGCCGGTCGGTGACATAGGAAGTGCGGCGACGGTTTCCCCTCAAGCACGGGATGGTCCATGTGGTATAAAACGCGCTACACCGCTGACGGAAGAGTCGAGAATGCAGTGTTCATCTGCCTATGCCGACGAAAATCGCTGTCTCTAAAGGCCAGTACAGCATGCCTAAATTTTTCGGGTGGCAAACCATAACTTCGTGACTCCCGGCGTGATTACCGCCTTGAAATAGCGTTTTTGCTACGCTTCGCGCTCGTTCCTTTCTCAAAGCGGCGGCACTTCTAAAAGCAGTTCCCGTAGCGGCGGCGAAAGTGACTGGAAGGTGGCTGTCTTTCTCGTGCTTTCAGCCAAACTTCGAGCGTGTCAGGGTGCGTTCGTCATTATTTTAAATAGTGGAACCTTCCTTTTTTTTTTTTTTTTTTTTTTTTTTTTTTTTTTTTTTTTTTTTTTTGTGGCACCAGGCACCCCCCAACGCCGCAGCCGACTTCTCCTGTTGCGGCTTGCTTGAATGGGTGACCGCTTTATTGAAAAGTGATCCTTTCGGCCCAGGTGACGAGTAGGCTACTTGCTGTAGTCCCTGATCGGGTGCTTTGAGCAGCTGTGCTATACTCACACGTCTGTTTTGAGAGAGCTGGCAGGAGCGACCTAGGAGGGGGCTTAAAACTTCTCACCACAAAAGAACGTGATTTTAGGAAGTCAACGTTTGAAATGTGCAGTTTAGAAAGGTTGGGCTCCATTGCGCGTAGGTAATTATGGCCAGCCTATATGGGCAGGGGCATAGGCGTGCGCACAGGGGGGGGGGGGGGGCAAGCGGGCGAGAAGGGGGGGCGCAAAGTCAGCCCTATACATTGTAGGGGGGGGTGATAAGGGGGGGGGGGGCGCAAAGTCAGCCTTATACATTGACATAATAGGAAGGGGGGGGGGCGCTGCGACGAACCTTCGCCCCCCCCTGAAGGGGAACCCTGCGCACGCTTATGGGCAGGGGAATCATCAGCGTTCTGGCGCGATGCCGACCGGCCAAGCCTGCTGAAGATTCCGAGGATGGGTACCAACTGAGGCTTCTGAATACTCAAAAAGACCCCCCCATGAGGGCAGACGTATTTCGGTACTTAGGTCACCCGGGAAGAGATATCGCCATGCTACAGAGCTATCCGGCTATGAAGGCGTGTATTTAATCACTATAATACGCATTCGTGCTCGTCTGCAGCGGTAGGGAGAGTTTCCTTTCCGCTAGTGTTGTGTTCAGGCCGAAGTGACACTATCTGAAAGACAGCCTATTTCAGAAGCTCCTGTTGCGGAAGTGCAATCAACACAGCGACCTTCTCAGCAAAGCAGATTGTGTGTGCAAAATAAATGTACACTTTCTCTCAATTAGCTGATGCTTTTTACGGATTCGAGTGATTTGTTTGAGCTATGCTATTTGTAGAATCACTCATTTAGTTGTTACCATGTATGTTAATTTCGGCATCCAAGCCTTGTTACTCTTGCTGTAATAATGAATGAATGAATAAACTTTATTTGAAGTCCGGCTCCTTCGGGCGAGGCTGCAATCAGTGTACTTTTTTTATTGCAACTGATACCTGCAAATATGTCATTATTACCAATTACATAGTTTGCAACGCCCCCCCCCCCCCCCCCCCCTCACCACTGTAATGGTCCTAATGGCGCTGAGGATACTGAAATAAATAAATAAATAAATAAATAAATAAATAAATAAATAAATAAATAAATAAACTGCGAGTTTCAATTCGCAGCAACTTCATTTACAACATTACGCTGCACTTAATAACTGTCTTTGGGGTGTATGACTATCCCCGGAATAAAAAAAAGTATTCTAGTGTCTTTCTTGCCGCATTCGTATTCCGGGATACTTTCTGGTCTTTTTGTAAAAATATTTCCAAAATATTCCGTTACGTCAAAGGCAAATGTACCTCATCATCTAATATTAAGCTTGCAAGCCATGTATTTCGATATATGTCTTCCGGAATACTTTTCAGAGTATCTCTGGCCAGCTCTGGTCGGCTCTACGCTGCCGATGAAGGTTTTTTTTTTTTTTTTTTTTTAACGCTCTCGCATGTAAATCACCAATGTCTGTTCTCTCCGTTCCTGAGTATATACAAAGTGTCGATCAACTGTGGCGCATATCCGTACACCGCGGCCCGTGTTAAACGGGGTATGTGCCCCACGTGTTCAGAAGAAAGGGCTTGACGACGTGCGCGACAGGATTTTCACGTTATTCGTGTCATGGCAAGACAGTCATATTCGTCAAGTACTCTTTCCCTTCCATGTCAATTTTGGTCTGCAGCAAGTTAAGGAGGCGATCACGAGAGCCCCCAAACGTAGGCGGCTGGATAGATAGGTACGTAGAAAGAAACGCTCAATGTGCCTTCGGTTCGCTAAGAAATGCTTCGCATTTAAAAGCGCCAACTGCGAGCCCTCTTTGGGTAGCACTGTATCACAAATCTGTCTTCAAAGAATGGAAACTCTGTAAGAAAAATAGTGCAATATTGTGGCGAACTAACGCCCACCTAACTTGCGTCGGCATATGTTGCTTTACAATATGATTGTGCAACTGCCTCGTTACCCAAGCGTTTCCATCACGCGTACCAGAGCACCGCAGCACTGATTCTGGAACAGAGACAGCAGTACGCACACGCAAGCGAACGCTTAATGTGGCAGTGTGCGTGTGTTACACCAAACAAACCTAACTGAAAGGCAAGCCAGATCCGCAGTTGAAACAGGCTTTCAGTCCGCGCCTTACTTAATGAAAGCGGTCGAAGTGGCTCCTCACGTAGTATGACAAACGATGACAGCTGGATGCACGATTGTGAAAGGGCGGCGGTGTCGTGCGCGAATGCGTGGCTTGCCAGCAAATGCGACGTGCGGCGCGCCAAACGTGGTGGTTCCTTGCGTAACGAGAAATCTCTCCCGTGCAATCAACATCGTCGCAGGTACGTTCGATGAGAGTCCCGATGGGGATCCTAAAAGCAATCCATATTTACGTGCAGTGCACGTCTGTGCTACTTTCATTCTTTTTGCTTGAGATGGTGTTTAATCCCAGTGGTTGATGTGCACGAAAGGTTGATGGTAATGGATGGGTTGTGAAAATGCGTGCGCATAACTACTGTCATAGGCTCTATGGCGTCCCCAAGAGATCGATACGTTTGCGTGAGTTTGCGTCGTCGGGAAAGACAAGTGAGCTTAATTAGAAGAATAATGATGTCGATTGCCAGAATCCTTACGAAATCGCGCTTAATTGATGAGGTGCGTAATGGAGACGTACTTACTGTTTGAGATATTACGATACCCTTGATGGTTTTAACGGCGAAGCAGTTTGGCAAATCGTTCTGTGTAAGTCGATCCAGAGAACTATCCTCTTAAACGGGTGTGTCTCACAGAAATTGGGTAAACCCCACCACACACTACTGGTCCACTAAAAAATGAAGAACACAGCAGTTCACCCAACACTAGACCCTTTTCAAAACTGTAAAGCTAGCTTTCCTGCTATGCAGTTTGAACAACTAATGGCGGCTAGTCACTTGCTGCAAACAGCCTGTTTGCTGTTCAAGAGCGGTTTGCTTACGCTATGACGTGGAAAATGTATAGTCGGCTCTCTTGATATAAACACGCATAATAGACAAGCCCCAGCACATTCAACTAGGACCGTTCCTCCGCTTGAAGCACGACAGGTGCCGCCATTACTTGGGCGAATATGCAGCGCAGAGAAGAGCACTTGCAAATCATGAAAAGGGCTCATTGGCAACGAGGCGACGGTGGCAAGCCGAAGAACCCGACCACATATGACGAGAGAATACTAAGGAACGGGAAAGGCAACGGCGGCTGCGAGAAGACCCTGAATCGATGAAACTCCTACGCCAACGACGACGTGCCCATAAACCTATGAGAGTTGCGAACGCTTGGTTTCAGCGCGAGTTTTCTGTCTGAGGAGTTTTAGACAACCGGGCCGTGTCTGTGAGTGTCTGTGGTTTAAGTCGAACTTCTCTGCCCTGAGAATTAACGTAGAAACAACCTCGCCTCACCAAGCTAAAGCCTAGCAACGAACAAGAAGCAACCTAGAAACAACCTGCATCATCTAGCTAAGGCTTAGAAGCAACCTAGAAGCAACCAGGTTAGTCTTCAGAATCGTCCAATTTCGCTGTTCGAAGTCTTGCACGGCTTAGTGCACGCTTCGCCAATTTTTTTACATACATTAAGGCCACAGCCTTGTGCGACTCATGAGCATGAGCAAAAAAAAAAGCCGGCGTTTGGCGGCGTACACACGAACGGGATCAAAAGTCAAGCGAGCCAATCCCAGAGGCACTGTAGCGCCAGTTGAGCTGTAGAAAGCTTCAATAGGGAAGGGTTTTGGGCTGTGGAGTGGAACACTGCAGGTATCAAAAGAAATCAAAGTACTTAGAAACTATAATTAGTGCATAAGGCGAATCGAATATGACAAAGTGATTTGCAGAGAATATAACGTGAATCACGTTGAATTAAAGTTCGATCACATAATCAAATGTGAATTCACTCTGGATCAAATGTGAAGCAAAGTGGGTTAAAGAGAATGGGAAGTGAATTACGGTGAAATGTTGCATCACATATCAACTAGAGTAATTAAAGGTAAATCGAATCCGCATTACCTCTGAATGAACTAATTACTGTGAAATAATGTTGCATCACATATCAACTAGAGTAATTAAAGGTAAATAGAATGCGCATTAAGTCTGAATGAACTAATTACTGTGCAATAATGTTGCATCACATATTAACTGGAGTAATTAAAGGTAAATCGAATGCGCATTAGCTCTGAATGAACGCCTTGGCGGCCAAGCCTAAGAAGAACCGGTTGCGATGTCTAACAATAATGACTGTTGGGATTTTACGTCGCAAAACTCCGATATGATTACGAGGGACGATATATTGGAGGGCTCAAGAAATTTCGACTACCCGGGGTTCTTTAACGAACACCTAAATATAAGTACACGGGCCTCTAGCATTTCGCCTCCATGAAATGCGGCCGCCGCAGCTGGGATTCGATCCCGCGATCTTCGGGCAAGCAGTTAAACACCATAACGACTATGGTCGGTGACAGCCAAAGAAGAAAAGGTACAATGTTCCACTGTCTGTGCGTAAAATGCCCGTCCAATCGCGGCCGCTCTTTTATTTGACGTAAAGGTTAAAAAGATCCAAATAAAAAATTACACCATCTCCCGCTAAAGGGAACCATGTGTAGATGTGAAGCAGCGGGCGCTAACGCTTACACTGGCGGCGGCGTTGACGCTGGCGTTATCGCAGCGTTGCGCAGGAGAGAAAACTGGGGAGGCGCAAAGCACGCAGTGATGGAGTGGTGTTTCCTACTGGAACATGCCAATCGGTGCTAATGGGCAATGAGAGACAGAAGACTCCGACTGGACACAGAGACCCACAGTGCGCTTTTAGTTAATGCACACGCTGCGAATTTTTATTGTTCAACAACGCACAGGAGAAATCTCCCACCGGCACCACCTTGGAGGTCAAGATCCATTGCCATATATACGGGATGGCCAGTGAACGGTTGTGCAGCGCGAGCAGTCGGTTTTTTCAACTAAGAAACTCGCTAGCAGACGCTGCCTGCGTCAGCGTCGCGAGGCGAGAGAGGGGGGGGAGCGTAGGAGAGGAGAGAGAGAGGGGGGGGGACGCGCATGCGCAGTGGGGGGTGTGGACGCTGTGGGCAGGGATGCCTAGAGGAGAGAGGGGGGGAGCGTAGGAGAGGAGAGAGAGGGGGGGGGGGACGCGCATGCGCAGTGGGAGCGCGGGCAGGGATGCCTAGAGGAGAGAGCGTAGGAGGGGAGAGAGGAGGGGAGGCGCATGCGCAGTGAGGGTGTGGTTGCCGCGTGGAGGGATGCCTAGAGGAGAGAGAGGGGGGAGAGGAGGTTTTTTTATTTTTATTTTTTTTAAAGGGTTTGCGCATGCGCAGTAAGTGAGGCCACGCGGCACACCACCACCACCACCACCGGATTAAGCTTCGCCATAAGATGCTTCACATCTAAAACAAAAGGTGGATCTTGCCCCAAGCCGCACAAGGCTTGAAACTGCCAAACTGGACGATTCTGAAGACTAATCTGGCTGCTTCTAGGTTGTTTCTAGCCCTTAGCTGGGTGATGCAGGTTGTTTCTAGGTTGCTTCTAGATCATTTTTAGGTCTTAGCTAGGTGATGTTAGGTTGTTCCTACGTTGATTCGCAGCCCATAGAGCAGGGGTTTTAAACTCACCTGAGCCAGCGGGCCGCAGTCATGCAATTTAGTCGTGCAAGGGCCAGGGCAGTGAAGGGAGTACGAGCGGGAGGGGGGGGGGGGGGTAGTGCACAAATTGTCGGACAACGTTACCATTTCAAATAAAAACTTCCGAATATTTCTTAAACAGGTCGTTTTTGAAGATTTCGTGCCACGATTACAGCGACATGTCGATACCGATCTCCAAAATGACTCAAATCTAGACGCCTATTGTGAAATATAATTTTTGTTTCACAGTTATGTTTCAAAACGAGGTAAACACATGAGGTGCCTCACGGAGACAATGCCTTAAACCAGTGATGCCTGTGTAGCCCCCATAAATAAATTTTAAAAAAAACGGGGGGGGGGGGGGGGGGCGTGAAGACAGTCATGTGCGGGCCGCGGGCCGCAACCAATAGCTTCGCGGGCCACATGCGGCCCGCAGGCCGCGTGTTTGAGACCCCTGCCGTAGAGGCTGACGTAAAACCACAGACAGCCGCAGACACGAAGCTGGCAAGTCGACGTTGGTGTAAGCCTTCCATGGCTTCGGAGTCTTCTCGCAGTTGCCGTTGCCCTTCCCGCTTCCTAGTATTCTCTCTTTGCACTTACTCGGCGTCTTCGGCTCGCCGTCGTTCCTTCGCAGCCATTTGTTGGGCTAACTGTCGTATTCTTCCTTTTTAGTGGAAGTTATGTGTAGTGGGATTCACCCAATTTCTTTGGCCCAAACTCATTTATGATGACGATACTTTTTTGGTAAGGGGTGAACAAGAAACGCTTTGCTAAGCCGCCTCGCTGTTAAAATGCAACATTTAGTCTTTTGCTGAGACGAGAGGCGATGCACTTCTGCATCGGCAGCCGCCATCCGGATTTTCTTGTTATGTTTATTTCTGTCGAAAGAAGGTATCTGGCACTGTTATTCGCCCGTAGCTCAGCATCACTCTCGCCAATCGTCATTGCATACAGTAGAAACTCTTGGTTGGGCCGCTTTGGAAGTATAGCGAAGCGGCAGGTGCTTGGAGCGTTTATCGTGTACCGTCATTTCGGCAGCAGGAAGTTGCAACGCGGTACGTGTTTCCTGCATCACTTGGGTGCACTAATGATATCGCCGGAGGATCACCACACTTGTCGATTTTAAGACGAAAGCCTTTAATGGTACATACCCGCGGCGACCGTCCGTCCGTGCCCTGGAACGGTGCCAGCTGTGGTGGTCTCTGCCCCTCAAACTATCTCAGAAATCACGTGGCGGCACAGCGGCGCATAGCAACAGCTGCGCCGCCACAGCTGTAGCCTCTCCCCCTTACACTCTCTCAATAATCACGTGATGGCACAGCGGTGGCGTCCGACCGCTCCCACGCGCACGCGTCTCCCCTGTAGCCCAGCCACAATCGGTCCCCTCATGCAAGAAGGGAGACGCGTGCATCGCGTTCCATTCTGACCGACCCCGTCTCATGGGCACAGGCTTTCGCCGAGCACACATTGGAATTTACAAAGCGTCCTTCAATTTCCTTCTCTGCGCTGTGTAGGCAAACAAACTGGGTGAGGGGAGAAAGGGGCAGAGCTCATATGCCTTCTAAAGCTGCGAAATATTTTTGTATTTTGTTTGTGAAGTTGTCGACTACTTTCCTTGCAACGCGGAGGCTCGCAGAAAAAATGCGCAGTGCGGCCTCGAGGGCAGAGCTTATTTATTTTGTTAGGTTGCAGCCGACTATAGACCACCTTGGCAGGTGTAGTATTGTCTAGGCAACCGGTATACAACAATAGGAAGTAACAATGTACCCGACTGAGAACGTCTGAGCAATCTGACGATCGTCTCTTGTGTGCGTAGGCTTTCTCCTGTGCTTTGCTTGGCGTAAGCTTAAGGGACTGCAGTTATTTTTCTCTCTAAGGACAGACCTGCAGGCTGTTATTCTGCAGCTGTCGAACCAGTCTCGTTGGGTCAGGCGGGAGAAACGATATTTTCACTTAATGACTTCCGGGTGCCGGGTAGGTTGTAGATCCTCCGACCGTATCTTGTCCTTCTGCCGTAACTCTTCTGAGTCTTTCTTTCAACGCTTCACAAGCAAGTTTCCTTAGCAGCCGCTTAACGATCGTGCGGCGTAATTTAAACTTACGACTCGCGACCATTTTCGTCGTTTAGAACTTGAAGCACGAAGGCCGTAGCAAAGCAATAGCGCGAAATTGGTTTCAGAGCCGCCCTCTTAAGCCGCAGTTAAAGTTGTATCTTTACTGAAACAATTCTGTATCGGTGCCCTTTCTGTACTACGTGGATCTTTCTTGTTTTTCTGGAGTCCACAGCTGCTGGCGACGTAAGAAAGAAGTGTTCGAAGACGCAGAGTCGCATCGAAAGAATTGGAAGTTTTGAAACTGCAAAATTACTTTCTTCTGCGGAAAACATGAAAAACATATAGCTCACAAATGGAGCTTAAAGCTTGCTGAAGTTGGCGCTGTGTTTTCCTGGAGGCTGATTGCAGGAAAATGGTGCAAATGGGTAAACCGAAGAATCGCACATGGTGCGAACTATTGCCCCGTGGTGTGAGTCGTTGAAACGAAATCGTAAGAATTACGCGGAATAAGACGCTCATTTTGCAATTTCGTGAATTCTGTGAGAGAACGAGTGGGAAAAGGATATGCATAGAAACAAGGCGATATGAACCAGAAACAAGAAAATGTCCTGTAGAAAAAAAATTAAAGGGCTGCGAAATTCCCGACGGTTCTGGTTCAAGCTAAGAATTATATTGAATATATATGATATCAAAGCATAAGGTCACTTAAGATGAGAACCAATTATGTATCAGGATAATTAAAGAAGATTAGTTGAACCAGTTCACTAAAAGGGCAGACTGTTTATGGTTTCTTTTTTTTTCTGAGCAGTTGTGATCGTTGTCACACCTGGTGGAGAGGATCTCAACCATGTGCTACCTTGTACGTGGCTTCCGTGATTCGCTTCAGCAGCAGAACGAAACACGAAGTTAACCCTGAGAATACACCAGGGCAAACGAACGCCGACGTGCGATTGCCACTACCATTTAAGCCAAAGATTAGGCTCGGCTCTAACTTTTATTAGTCTTTGCATGTTCTTTTCTTCCAGGCAGAGTAAGACATGTCGGCGGGATACATAAGGTCCTCGCTATCCGAATAAACATTGAGTCGTCAGCGCATCGTCTTGTCTCTTTGTGCCTTCACTCGCGTCCGATTAGTTCACGCTACTTTAATTGCCCTGCTTCCAGACCAACTTACCCCCCGTTTCTCTTCTGAAGAATATATGTGCAACCACCCGAACTTGGAAATACTCGATGAGAACAGTTTTCTAATCTCACTTGCCGAGGGGTCCCGTGTCACATGTGAACAGGGTCTCTGCTACGTGCAAGGGCCATCGATATCTTGATCAGCAATTCGCGCGAGAAATTGCGGATGTGAGATCGCGTTACCATTGACGAAGTGCTTTTTTTGTGTATCTACGCAGCACTAATTGCGCATAGCTCGTCTGTTTACGCGCCACCCGCCCCCTAATTAGCTTCGGATGAGATTCATATCGATTGTAACAACTAAAAAGGAAGAAACTAACTTGCGAAGCACTTCCACATAATCGGCTAGTGCGCATGCGCTGTCAGACTTGCAGAGTAGGTCTTCGCTTTCGACATATGGGACGCTGGGAACTTCCGCTAAAATTTTGATCCTCTTCAGCGGAGGGCTCTGTGCGACGCAATCATCGGGTTTCTACGTGCTAATTACACTTCCATAGCTGACGCCTTGCCATTGTGCTGTTTCCTTGAATTTCTCCGCCGAAACTCCCCTTAATTACAGAACCGATGTCCCGCGAAGAGCACTAATTAAATTTCTCGTAGTCGTAATGATGAACTTGGTTTACAAAGGCCCAAGGTCCATGAGTAGCTGTCGATGAGTAGCCATAATACATGAAGACTGTGGGTAACCAACAAAGGTCGATAAATAGCCATAAGGCAATAAGCTGATGAGCAGCCAACTAAGGGCGATGAGTAGCCACAAGACAAGAAGTCGATGAGCAGCTTAAAAAGAGTGTTCAGTCGCTGTAAGACATGAAGAAGATGCGTAGCCGTACTGCAAGAAGTAGCCGAGACCCCGTATTCGCCAAATTCTCCAAAGCCGTTAATAATAATAAAAAGGGGTCGATTTTAAGTAGATTCTCAGCCTATAAATTAAACATTCAAGTAGAAGTCCATTTTCTCTCTCTCTTTTTTTTTTTGCGTAGTATTGACGAAAAAAAATGTGAATATACTTAGAGAGGCGTAAAAAAGCATAAGTACTCTCAATTTAATAAAGGAAGGCAATTTTGAGGGCTTGTTTCTTTTTTTTGACACAAGGTTAATTTTCGTTTTCTTTTTCGTTACGAACACTCTGAATGCACACCGAATGACGAACACTCATCACATATCGCCGCCATAGGCTGATGATAAAAACAGCAATGAGGCTAATGTGTGTTTCAATAAATTCAATGAAATTTTTCAAGACATAGCCTTGTCGCAAGTTGAACAGCTCAACGAGCAGCAAACAATCGCGACAGTCACCGACCGCCCCTGTAGTTTTACTGAGGATAAGAGATGTTTATGTAGACGAATTTATATTGCCAACCCAGAGTGTTTCAGCTCGTGTAGATCACGTTAAAATTGTGAAAAATTGCTTTTCGAAAAAGTAACGACTTTTTTTTCAGCCATTTTGAACACGGGCATCAAAAAGAGTGGAATCAACTTCGTCCACATGCAAGCTCCATCACAAACCACCATAATAATAATAATATGTGGGGTTTTACGTCCCAAAACCACGATATGATTATGAGAGACGCCGTAGTGGAAGGCTCCGGAAATTTTGACCATCTGGTGTTCTTTAACGTGCACTGACATCGCACAGTACACGGGCCTCTACCATTTCGCCTCCATCGAAATGCGACCGCCGCGGCCGGGATCGAACCCGCGACCTTCGGGTCAGCAGCCGAGCACCCTAGCCACTGATCCACCGAGGCGGACCATCACAAACCACCAACTGTTCAAGAATGCCTTAACTAACTTTGTATAATTAGAATTTTATCTGTTTGCTCACTTGTTATTTTCATTATTTTTTTTATGTATCCACTGCCCTCTCTAATGCCATTAGCCCTGAAGACATGTTAAATTGCTGGAAAAAAGGTTAACCTAAAGCGAGCAACTTTTCAGGTAAGCGTAAGTCCCTGACGAACAGTACGTAACACGTGCGTGGGGAATAAGTTCCTATTTCCTGTTAACAGCAGTCGAACAGCACAAAAATACCCGTCATAATGAAACTTGGTAACCCCGATTACACTCACTTTACAAGGAACCGTGCTATGTCTCTCGTCTAAGTTGCTTCGTTTTTTACAGCCAGCTGTGTCGCCAAAAGAGTGGGTCTAATTATTCCGGGAAGCCGTGTCAATGACTTTCCGAAAAAAACGCAGTACGCACAGAAAAACCAGCGCAAAAACTGGCAACGACATTTAGCCAGTTTCGAACCGAACTTTGCCTAAGCACACTGCCGATAATGGGACAATCCCTGGAGACAGGGGCGGACAACGCAACTACCGTTTCAAACTTTCATGAAGCCGGACATTAAATTATCCTACTTTGAGATTAAGGCTTCAAACCACGGGGCATCAGCTAGGCGGGACTGTAGGCCTTATCGCTTTAATCCGGGCATGCAGGGGGTAGCGGAATCATAGAAGTGGTCCTGAATCGAAACTGCACTGAAACAGGCCAAACACATTGTGCGTATTGGGTATAGGAAACAGGCTTAGGCGGCGCGCTCCTTACAGCCTGGTGATTCAGCTGTACGTGACCGGTCGGGGTTGGTGGCGTTCCTTTCGGATATCAGCTTCCGATGAAGGCGAAGGGAGACCTTGCAACGGTGTCCGTGAATGACTTCCCCCCAGAGAGGACGACAGGCTCGAAGCTGATTAAGCCTGGCCGGTTGCCTTCTTGTTGTTAGGTTTTCTTTGATGGTGCTGCCCGGTGTTTTCGTCCTCTATGGAAAGAGTCGCGAAGGAACGTGTTTGCGCGATCTAACAAGTCGCGGAGGGAGCGTTAGAATCGACGCGACGTCCTGACAAGGCGTTGGGGTTCTTGGGCGGTCGATCTGTAGGCGTCAATAAAACTACTGGACAAGGCGGCCTGCACGGGCATTGGTGGCCTTCCAATAATACCATTTTCTCTGAAGAGAATATTTGTAGGAAGACCCCCTTTTTTTTTTCGTGGCGCTGTGCTGGACGCGTGGCTTGGAATAGTGTTTTCGTGGAAGTTTCTTCCATAGGGTTGTACCTCGAGAAAGACTTTAGTTGGACTTAGCATCTTGTAGGCCGAACTTCTTTCTCCCCTTAAAGAAATCGTTAAGGTTGCGATTAGAAACGGTTGTATACCATCAATGAATAGCCTAAAATCATTTTCAGAATATTTTATTGCCGAGGATAGAATATAAAGAATGCAAAAACCTAGAGAACAGAACAACGTATTCACGTTTGCGTTAGCGAAGCTTGCTGGACAAGCTGGCGATTCTCGACGTTAAGAAAAAAAAGTAAACATCAAAGCACATGAGGAGCAAAGAACACACACAGCGCTCGTGTCATCGTGTGTGTTCCTTCATGGTCCTGTGCGATTACGTTTACGCAGTTTTTTGCGTTATGATTACATGATCTTGCACTGAACAAGTTCAGACTTGGTGGCCAAACCGGTCTGTAATTCTACGGCACTGTGCAAAATGTTTGTCATAACACCAATAGCGCTTTCAATTTATGCACCTGGATGGCCACACCGGGGCGATTTCTTTTTGAAGTTTTCACCTTTGTTGGAAGTACCCTGCGAAAGGCGTTCATTTTTTTTCTAAGTGAGAAGTGGGGACACGCCGGCATACTTTTATTTTGTTAGATAACCAGTCATGACACCAAAAAAAAAAAAAAAAAGAGATATCGCTGTCTTTAATGTCCCGTTTGGATTTGTGATTTCCAATTTTGTACGTCGTGGAAAGACGAAAACGCGAAAGAAAAGGTTATGGGTAGTTGAGATTTTACTCCCTGGTGTTGTGGCCTATGACTTGAACGCTTGGAGAAAAAAGAACAGAGATTACACACAAAATTAGTATTATCGGCATAGGAGACTATTCGTACCAATGCGCACGAATGAAAAGCATTCGGGAGATCCCACGTACCGTGGGAATCGACGTTGTACGAAGAATGCGGTGGGAATGTGGCTCTGACGTAATTTTTTTTACAGCGAAAGCTGTTATGAGATCACAACAAGGGTCGTTCCTGCGCCGTAGTTGTCCGCCGCCTCCGCCGCCGCCGCCGGTGTCCGTAACCAATATCGCACGAAATAAGAAAAAAACTAAATAAATAAAAAAAAAACACCTGTGATAGAATGGGAATCGAACCCGGGTCCTCTGCGTGGCAGCCCAGCACTCTACCGCTGAGCTACGCCACTGCTTGAAACTGCGGTGCAAACTGACCCTAGGCAGGCTTCATATCGGGTAAGGAATCGCGTTAACGTGTGTTGTAAAGCGTTTTAGAGCAGTAAAGTAAGAACCAGGCGTCACACAATGCGAATTGCGTAACGAGTGGGTCGTTCAATGCTCCAACCCATTACAAAAGCCTGAGGCATAATTCTTCATCGTCGTCAGCCACAGCATCAACAAAGTGCACATAATTCGTTACAAGAGTGTAGCGGGCACCGCGCTTTTCTGAAGAATGACGAAGAATGGCATAGTAGACGCTTCCCCTCACTACACAAAAATTATGATGATTTATAGTGTAGTGGGTACCATGCAAAGTGGGCTTGTAGTAGTTGCCCCAAGAGTGTTTAAAAAAGGCTAAAGGGCCGCTCTCCCAGCTTTCGCTGTGGCTGTGCTGCGCCTTCTGCGCAGGCCTGGCGGTTTTTTTTTTTTTATATTGAGTGAAACGTTACGAAATGACACTAAAAATATGTACACATGTTATACGGACGTACAAATGTTGAAGGGTCGCGTGTGTTGTATATTCAGTGGTTCACAGTTACGCAACAATGCAACGATGCCAACTGCACACAAAGGTATTGCCAACAGAAGCGGTAAGCTGGTATGCACTGCTTATATTTGTACATTATGACGGAGGATGAACGCACGTTTCACGAACCCGTGTGCATGTGTGGAAGGGTTCTTGCCAGTTATTGAAGAAGGTCATCATCCCCTTTGATATCTGAGCACCAACACCTGGAGAGTACTTGTCATCGGATCCATTCCTGATAGCGGGGACGTTGTGTAGTGAGGAATGAGGCACAGTAGTACTGTTAAAAATTGTGGACGCCCCTACGAGAATATGAACTATGATGCCTCCTGTATTGGACGTACGACAGGGTCTTGTGATGCCCTGTCCACATCTGAAACGTGTTTGATGTAGTGTAAGGATTAGGCGTTGTAGGAAATGAAGAGAACATTGCTTCGTTCTGGCAAACCGTGTAGGTGGCATCAATGAATTGGTATGTCGGGAGACGACGTGCCAGCTGTTCGTGCGCACGAGCTCTGACCGACGGGCATTGCTTGTGGTGAACATAATTTATGTCGAAATATTTTATTTCTGTGCATATTTCGTTCTTAATTTATTGTTTTTCAAGGACAGCTAATTACAAATTGTAAGAGCGGGTAGCTAACGCTGCAACCATGACTGACGTTACACCATAGATGTTATACTCGACGAATCAGCATGATATCGATTCTCACAATGCTGGCGATCTGCCAAAAATTTGAATGTGTATGTCAGGTGTTACTTTGTTGATTGATACTGTTAATCACCTGTGGCGTATACCTTCATCAAATGAACTGTGGTAAGCAGGTATGTGCCACACGAACGGCGCACATTTAATATACATATATAAAAAAAATATTGTGCCTATTAAGGGCAAGCCTGTGCCGCAAAAAAAAAAAAGAGATATGTGCCACTCTTCACAAAGAGAAAGGGGTTTCATGACGTACACGACAAACACTCTGCGTTATTCATGTCCCGTCTATAGTGAATCGTGTTCGTCATACACTGATCCCCTGCTACGTCATTTTTGGTATATTACAGGCTATGGAGACGATCAGGAGAGAGCCCACACGTAACCGGCTTGATAGAGACATAGATATTTAGATACCTAGATAGAAACGGCAAAAGTGCCCGAGGTTCGCTAAGAAATGTAAAGATGAAAAGCACTCATGTCAGTACAGTCCTTCCAGGAACTACTAATGAATCAACTTGCACTTCTTTTAAGCCTTCGGGCAAAAGCATTAGAATGAGACTAAAAATAAACCGTCAAGAAAAGGCTTTCTTTTGGAAAGTCCGTGTTTCAGAGCCAGAATGAGAGCTTCCTTTGGCAGTGCCACAGCACAGCGCCGAAGATTTATTTTGGTGGTCGCTCCGGTCGGAGAATAATTAAGCACTTACGCCTCGGAGCACGATTTCCCAAAAAACGGTCTTCGAAATCTGTGCACTCCAAGAGCAACTAGAGCGGAAAAAGAACGATGTGGCACTGAATTGTTAATTACTGCTTCGGTGGCTCTCACCACATCTTCTGATGCGTAAGCGCCGGCCTCCTTCTGTATAGAGCCATTTCGTGATTGTTTAATTTATAACTTCAAGCGGACGTCCACGCCTTGTGCGCGTACTGTTTAAGATGATCTCTCAGGAAGCCACTCGTTCTGCCGTTAAAACTAGCGTTTTACAGAAGAGCTGCTGTGGTCGAGGTTTCCTGTGTGTAGTAGAGAGGAAATGATCATAATCATGAACCGGCACGCACCTAAGCACCGTCCACACACCGTCCCTGTACAGGTGGTTGGCAAGAGAAGCTGCACTGTGTTGCCCCTAATCTGCGTTCGCCGCCAGTGTGTTTCCTTGTTAATTTTTAGTGGACCTGTGTGGCGAGTAGAATAATTTTTCGTATTTCCGTGACACGCGCTATAGAACCTCTACAGCTCTGTTGTTATGATCGAAGTTTGTTTACAGGCGTAGAGAAAGAGATAAAAATACACTGAATAAAAAAAAATAGAGCGACCATTGCCATGCTCAGTATAGTATAACAAGATGTGTGAAATTGACTAGTCAGAGGGTAAATGCCTAGCCAAGTCAGCACGGGGTAAGTGCCGACCAGCCCTGCTGTTACCCAGCGTTGCGCGGCTTAGGGCAAGCTGTGCTAACATTTTTCTAAACCTTGAATAGGAAGAAGCTCCGCAATTATGCGGTAATGTAATCACGACTACTCTGTAGGTGTATTTAAAAGAGAGAACAGTTAAGTTCTTTGCAAGCCACTGATTTCGTAATTTCTCTGAAATTGTTCGACAGGGAAATTTGGCGCTGGTATTGCATGCAAATAGTTGGCAGTAGCCAGAGTAAGCTCCAATTATATTGCGATAACAAATATATGGACACTCTTGGCAGATTTTTGCCGTTGCCGTCGCCGTCACCGTCATGCTCCGGATATGTATAGTATGTCTATATATAAAAAAGGCACAAAGAAAAATAGATCAGAAGTAAAAGTTCGGAGGCACACGACCGGGGATTCGAACCAGCGACCCCTCGCTCCGCAGCGCGCTGCGTTAGACCACTCAGACTCGCGCCATAAATAACGCGCCATAAATAACAATAACATGCCAGCTATCTAAATACACCATTTACCGCTGGTTGTACACAGACCTCGGAGGAGCTTGAGCGTGTTTTCTATCACACAACACTTCTACATTTTATTTCAATTTGAAAACTGCGCTTGAGACGCGCACAAAAAAGTGGTCCCTTTCTGTGCGCATTCGTGATGTGGAACGAAAAAAGAAAAAAAAATGAACACCGCGCACACTTGTATCAGACGCCAACGCGTGGCAGAAGACGCAGATAGGTCATTCCACGCGCCGCACTTAACCCTTTCAGTCCCAGTGATTCCAATTGGAATCATAAATTATGTAGGTCAGTCAGCAAGCATCTGGTAAAGATAAAGTGTTGTTCTTCCTCAAGAGCCCGTATTTAGCATCTGCCCTACATGTGGTGTCAACATGGTACACACAATACAGCGAGGTCACGTCTGAACGAAGAAATTACAGAAGTGGTCATGCTGTTCGCGCATTTCGCTGAGGCAGCGTCGTCTTTCACCATGCAGAGATAGGGCATTTATTTTAGTTCTGTGCCAGAAATTGGAATTTTGGCTATTGGACATTATGCTATCCTATCTAGATAACATTTAAGTAATAGATTAACTAAAATTATGGAATTATTATTAAATAATAATTATTTATTAAACTAATTGGCACATTAATTACTCTTCACTGAAGAGTGTGAACAAAGAGTTTTTCAGTTTTTTTTGGACTACCACGATCATCTGCATCTCCAAATGTGAAAACTAGTTGCTTACATTGAAAATAGTTAATTCAGGACTGAAAGGGTTAAAAAGAAAAAGAAATATTTGAGAACGTCGGGTTCTGCGTTGCCGACACTTGCAGCGCATTGCTCAAACACAAAAGGTGTAACAACTGTGACAGTTGTTAGTTCACGCTTGTCCTGTGTACACCTGCGCGTTCTCTTCGAGCGTCCTTCAGCGGGAAGCTGCAAGTATGGAGCTGCTTGTGGTTCCTCGTGTGACATTCCAATTTCTTGCTATCGCATCCATTGCATCGCCCTTGCGGCGAAACTGTGACTTTTTTTATTTGTAGAACGAGGATTTCAAAAAAATTGACGAAGCTTGCACTAAGCACTAAGAACGCAAACCTTGAAAGAGCAATACTGGACGATTCTCAAGACTGATCTGGTTGATTCTAAGTTGCCTCTAGGTTGTTTCTAGGCCTTAGCTAGGTGATGAGGGTTGTGTCTATAGGTTGCTTCCAGGTCGTTCCTAGGTTTTTTTAGATGTGAAGCATCTTATGGCGAAGCTTAATCCGGTGGTGGTGGTGGTGGTGGTGTGCCGCGTGCCCACCCTTACTGCGCATGCGCAAACAGTTAAAAAAATAATAATAAAAAACCTCCTCTCCCCCTCTCTCTCCTCTAGGCATCCCTCCCCGCGGCAACCACACCCACACTGCGCATGCGCCTCCCTTCCTCTCTCCCCTCTTACACTCCCCCCTCTCTCCATCCCTGCCCGCGGCGTCTAACTCCCCCCTGCGCATGCGCGTTCCCCCCTCTCTCTCCTCTCCTACGCTCCCCCCCCTCTCTCCTCTACGCATCCCTGCCCACGGCATTCACACTCCCACTGCGCATGCGTGTCACCCCCCTGTCTCTCCTCTCCTACGCTCCTCCCTCTCTCACCTCGCGACGCCGACGCAGGCAGCGTCTGCTAGCGAGTTTCTTGGTTGAAAAAACCGACTGCTCGCGCTGCACAACCGTTCACTGGCCATCCCGTATATATAGCAATGGATCTTGACCTCCAAGGTGGTGCCGGTGGGAGATTTCTCCTGTGCGTTGTTGAACAATAAAAATTCGCAGCGTGCGCGTTAACTAAAAGCGGAGTGCGGGTCTCTGTGTCCAGTCGGAGTCTTCTGTCTCTCATTGCCCATTAGCAGCGATTGGCATGTTCTAGTAGGAAAAACTGCTCCATCAATGCCTGCTTTGCGCCTCCCCAGTTTTCTCTCCTGCGCAACGCTGCGATGAGCGCCAGCGTCAACGCCGCCGCCAGTGTAAGCGTTAGCGCCCGCTGCTTCACATCTACACATGGTTCCCTTTAGCGGGAGATGGTGTATTTTTAACCTAGGTGATGCTGGGTTCAAAAAAAAATACTCTTAGTGAGAGTACGCTCACGCAATGAGTAACCTGAGAGAGGAAATTGAGAATAAAATAATGCAGTGAGACGTAAATTGGTTTGTTGAGCACTGACTACACTAAATGTTTGCCGCTAAAGAAACTGAAAGCTGCGGCAGGCACGTAACAGACGGACAACATACGAACTGTAGTACGTGTTGTGTAGGCAAACATACACACCGCGCACGCGCGCATACCCGCACACAATCGCGCACGTGAGCACCTGTTCACTTATTGAAACGAGCAAGCAAAATGTCGGAGTGCTCTTGAGAGCATATAGAATTAAGAAGAGGTCTAAATATTATCGGTAATAAGTATGCATGATACAGGGGGTCTATGATCGATGGTAGCATATCGCTGCAGAATACAAGAAAGGTGCGCTTGGCAATCTGTAACCGACGAAAGCTTGTGAGCAATGAACAGCGGTCAGAAAAAAATATTGAAGACAGCTAATATTTTTGTACATTTTTAGATATTTTTCGTCCTGTACATCTGCACTGCTCTCCTCTTTTTTAAGCTTCATCTCTCCTGATAGCACTTCGAATATCTCGATACCGTGGACTCAATAGACTAAAATCTATAGAGTTCAGTCTATAAACAGCAGAGATTTCGACCGATCCTTCCAGAGTGAAAGACAAAGAGGCCCAAGCGGCCTTGTGGCTTATAAGCGGTTGTGCAGACTCATAGCGCTTGCATTCGCTTATTGTAATCGAAGGGTTTGTGCGCGAAGCCGATGATTACGTGATTAAATTATACAGCTGTGAGCTGCAGCGCAAAGGCACCGAGCCGAATCTGTAATGACAGGGAATCCCTGTTGCCACCCGATTTCTGGACGGCTCGATACAAGGGCTCAAATGTACTGAAACAAAGCATCTCATATAACGAATAACTGCTCGTTACAGCTGTCGGTATTGACCCGCCAATGCTTTGCTATTGTGCATTCAGGCACTGTTGCCGTGACTACTTTTAATAAGGGTAATGTCTTTAGCATCTTTGTCAGCATTGACCTGCATGTTGTAATAAAGTGGTAATATGGTTTTAGTTGCTCGAAGGTTAGAAAAACGACAACACAAAAAAAAAAAAAAGAATTCAGGAACCCTTTTGCATCCTCGAAATTGGAGGCGAGCCAAGCTCGACATGCACGTGTCACAGTTTCTTTCTTTCTTTCCTTCCTTCCTTCCTTCCTTCCTTCCTTCCTTCCTTCCTTCCTTTCTTTTTTTCTTTCTTTCCTTCCTTCCTTCCTTCCTGCTTCTTCCTTTCTTTCTTTCTTTCTTTCTTTCTTTCTTTCTTTCTTTCTTTCTTTCTTTCTTTCTTTCTTTCTTTCTTTCTTTCTTTCTTTCTTTCTTTCTTTCTTTCTTTCTTTCTTTCCTTCGTTCGTTCCTTCCTTCCTTCCTTCCTTCCTTCCTTCCTTCATTCCCTCCTTCCTTCCTTCCTTCCTTCCTTCCTTCCTTCCTTCCTTCCTTCCTTCCTTCCTTCCTTCCTTCCTTCTTTCTTTCTTTCTTTCTTTCTCTCTTTCTTTTGTGTGTGTTGTGTGTGTGCGTGTGTGTGTGTGTGTGTGTGTGTGTGTGTGAGTGTGTGTGAGAGAGAGAGAGAGATAGGGAGAGATAGATAGAGAGAGGGAGAGCGGGGCCGTAACAATGTCGTCACTATACAGACCAAACTATACCTACGGCAATTACCATGAATACCGTTTCGTCTGAAAACACCCAGGTCACGATGTTTACCGAGCAAACGAGAGCGTCGATTCTAAGGGCCTGCGCAATGCCACCGAAGCGATGTAGCTAAACCACTTACCCGCTTGCTACAAAGTTTGCATCTCGCGAGCTCAAACACCCGAGAGATCGCGTTAACAGCCCTGACTATTCTGAGGTAACTCTTTGGAAGGAAAACTACGTGACTTAATGCGTTAGCTGGGTTATTAGGTTAGTGTTAGTCCAAAGCAGCGTGACTATTTTGTTTTTGTGTGTGCGAGCGTCTCGGGAAAGTTTCGCGAGTGAATACGTGCATAGAAGGTGTTGCAAGAAGACGTTGACGAACTTGAAAACTTTGGGGGGGAGAGAGATAAGCTCACATGATTGGACGAATATAGGTGGTGTGTTCCCGCGCTATTCATAGGCCTCACTCTATTTTTTTTTTCACGAATGAAGATAGAGACCTTAGAAACAGTGTTTTTGAACGTCTGACGTAGAATTGTGACAAGTGGGAATGAAAAGGGAGTGTGCAGGGGCCTTAGTAAACGTGTGGTGTTTGTTTTTAGATTGCTGGGACGGTGCAGGACGATACTCACCTTTAAATCTTAATAAAAGTGCGCGGCAGAACACAACCAAAAAAAAAAAATATGACAGTCAATACACAGTTTCCATCGTTGTATCCCGTTCTGCAGCGCAGTTTGACTAAGATGAACGCATACCGACTCACCCAGCTTTCTGCGCTGCTTTACTAACATTTTATGAAAACGCGACAATAGGGATAGAATTGCACGAAATGAAAAAAAAAAAACGATAACAGTAGCCCCATGTTTCATCTTTTTGTGGACGGGTACAGATTAACAAAGGGCGATGTAGATTCTCGAACAACGCCTCTGTCGACGCAAACAATGACGTCAGAACACACGGTTGCGTCCGGTACGGTCAAGCGCGTACGAATGCAGAGTGAAAAGCGGTAATCGCGCTGATAACAGTGCGCCAGTTCGCGTTACCAAGTTAAGCGCTACATTTGTGTAGTCGTGTGATTGATGAAGCAGTCCAACAATGGGAAAGCAGTGACAACCCGAATATTTACGAGAAATGACATGTTACTATTCCCCGCTGCGAGGGTAAACATTTGTTCGCAGTATCTTGACTAGAGCGCCCCTTTCTGAATTGGTTTTTCTTTTTTTTTTTAGTGTCGTCAAGAACACCATCATACAATGGGATTTGCTACTACTTTTGTCCCGTGAAATACTGTGAATTGCCGTTTTGTTGCTGTCCATTTCGTGAATGCAAGTAACATGCTTCTTGCATGAAGCCAGCTTGTCGCAGATTCGAGACATCAGTTCCGGACGGATGATTCATTTCTTTACATACGCTATTGATTTCCAGCAATGTCTCCTTCTGTATAACTACAACCAGTGTTTGTTATTAGAACAGCGCAAAGTCCCCAGTACTGTTCCCAGCAGAAAATTTACTAATATCGATGTTTAGCTCAGAATGGGACGGGACAATCATTCTCAGCAAGTCAGGTGCCTGCACGAAATAAACCTGTAATCGCATATCATCTGCTGATTAAATAAAACTGATTTGAAAAAGAAATGAAAACATTTATTCTAATCAGTAAATACGGCGCAACAAGTAAAAAAAAAAAAGACCAAGCATACTGAGATGCCAACCATACTGAGATGCTTTACTCAAACACAACGGGGATTCAGGAAGATTTCTTGTTTGTTTATAGACAGAAGTGATAAAGACTTTTCAGAGAATAAACCAGGTTAAGAGAAAGCCTCGCATTTCGTGTCTCGTTTCTTTATTGTGTACAGTCAAATCGGGCGCAGGTTCGTAAACTAACATGCTTCCTGCATGAAGACGATGTAGATGGCTTTGAAGACGCGGACTGAGATGAGTAACGTTTGCAGAACCAACAAGCCGATCTATGAGCGCTTCCTTCCTCCCTCCCTCCCTCCCTCCCTCCCTCCCTCCCTCCCTCCCTCCCTCCCTCCCTCCCTTCCTTCCTTCCTTCCTTCCTTCCTTCCTTCCTCCCTCCCTCCCTCCCTCCCTCCCTCCCTCCCTCCCTCCCTCCCTTCCTTCCTTCCTTCCTTCCTTCCTTCCTTCCTTCCTTCCTTCCTTCCTTCCTTCCTTCCTTCCTTCCTTCCTTCCTTCCTTCCTTCCTTCCTTCCTTCCTTCCTTCCTTCCTTCCTTCCTTCCTTCCTTCCTTCCTTCCTTCCTTCCTTCCTTCCTTCCTTCCTTCCTTCCTTCCTTCCTTCCTTCCTTCCTTCCTTCCTTCCTTCCTTCCTTCCTTCCTTCCTTCCTTCCTTCCTTCCTTCCTTCCTTCCTTCCTTCCTTCCTTCCTTCCTTCCTTCCTTCCTTCCTTCCTTCCTTCCTTCCTTCCTTCCTTCCTTCCTTCCTTCCTTCCTTCCTTCCTTCCTTCCTTCCTTCCTTCCTTCCTTCCTTCCTTCCTTCCTTCCTTCCTTCCTTCCTTCCTTCCTTCCTTCCTTCCTTCCTTCCTTCCTTCCTTCCTTCCTTCCTTCCTTCCTTCCTTCCTTCCTTCCTTCCTTCCTTCCTTCCTTCCTTCCTTCCTTCCTTCCTTCCTTCCTTCCTTCCTTCCTTCCTTCCTTCCTTCGTTCTTTCCTTTCTTTCTTTCTTTCTTTCTTTCTTTCTTTCATTCTTTCTTTCTTTCTTTCTTTCTTTCTTACACACTTGACCGGTTCTATAGGTGAGTGGACAAGATAGGAAACTGCACGATAATCGTCGTTTGGGCTTGTTGGTTGATATGCACGGTATAGCTGTTTTTTAAGCGTTGATCTCTTGTTTGGTGTATTTATATTCTTTCCTTTTCAATAAATCTTTTAGTTGCGAGTAAGCGCTTGTCTTGTGTTCCTTTCTCGTCTTTTGTCTTCGTTGGAGTGCGCTTAAACAACAGCTATACCAAGAGAGGAAAACAAGACGGAGAGATAAAACTCTGGGAGGTAAAGTAACCTGCTATTCTCACTTTTACTACCACCGAGTTCATTCTTTGCTTCACACGCTTCCTAGAAGAACTCATACGTCAAGCGAGTTTCCTTAGTAATTTTTTTTTTCGTAAATAAGTGTACCGGGACGAGAACTGCAGCGGCGTAAATCTGGAGAGCTTAACGTCCATCAGAACATGAAGGGTTGGAGCTTAACGGCGCAAAGCTTGAAACTTTCCTGTCAGCGACGGTATTCAACCTTTCTTTTTTTATTTCACCTCCCACAGTAAAGTGATGTGCAAGTTATTAACAAAGAATAATCTCATTTTTTTATTCACAGGAGGGAGGTGCTTCCATCACGACGCCAACCAAGCGCTTTCAAAAGAATCTCGGAGCGTGTTCTTTACGCCCAGAATAAACTAAGCCTTAACCACTCGGACGTTCTACTCTTCCGACTTCGTGGCAGTTATAGTTCCGAAATAACTCGACCCTTCAGATATTCAAGAATGCTAAGAGATCCGGATTAAACTTAGGCGCGTGGTTCTGGAAGATATTAAACGAGTACGGCACAATAATTACGCCGCAGTTCATTTCGTATCAGTGTGTATAGAGTTAAAGGTAATGAAACCTTAAACTCGAATGGGAAAATTTCCAGTGGCTGGGATGTTCGTTTATACTTTCTTGTCGGAGAGTATTTCGTAAAAGTTGCAGATGTTTCCCTCGATCACACATATCATCGACACTAAACTGTTCTCAGTGATGTTAAAAGCGTGATGTGATTCCAGCAAAAGCTTAAAAGGAACATACGTTTGAGATGGGGTTAGAGATGGATTGCATCAAGCGATCTGTTGGCGTAAACCGCTGCGCTATCTTCCGGGAAGGTGCCTCCTTCAAATGATTTTTGCCATTAGTCATGCTGATTTCTTTGTCTGAAA
>JALIZH010026152.1:0-48189 GCA_030522465.1 Rhipicephalus appendiculatus
CCTCGGCATGTCTGTCTTTCTTGTGTTGCCTCATAGTTTTGTCGTAAGGTTCTACTGTTTCTTTTCTTCCCCGAAATGGCGCTTTCGCGATGATCAACCAGGTTGCAGTCTGTTGGTTCCTTGGAAGTGCAACTTCACTGCGACCATTTCAGAAACTTGTTTCGTCCAACCTCTTTAAGACAATGTCTTCTAGCTTTGAGTTCATTTCTTCAATAATCTCAAGGGGAATCAAGCTTCAAAAAACCATCGCAATGGACATGAGAGGTCCTCCTTCTTGTGCACATCTGTTCGTAGGATGCAGATGTGACTACTTGTATACTGGCCGCCTTGTCCATTAACGGATGATGATTCTTGAAGCGTCCACCCCATTCTTGTGTTCATTACGATTGGGGCTCTATTATAGGCATCCCACTGGCTTTCACTATGATTGGGCATCAGTTTCCATAACTGGTCAGATTCGGATTAGGGAGGCTGACTCCCATGTTCACAAGCTACACTTGGGAGACTAACAGCATCTGCCAATGGTTTGCCTTCTCCAACAATGACTCAGTGGAGTTTCTTCGTTTTCAGAGCTTCAATTTTGTCTTAGCAAATTAAACGAACGACGATAGCTTCTATTTGTGCTGAAGTGTTGTCGTGTTGGCTCCGAAGCGTAACATTGACAACCTTCACGCGTCGGGTAAGTTGAGATTGCCCTCATCCAAACGCACTGATAACCAAATCCACCTCCCGAATTGGAATGAACTTGAGCTTCCTGCAAACGTCTTCTCACAGAAATGTTCGCAGTCCTCTCTGGTTGACTTGCAGTTTGTCGTAAAGCTTCTACAAGCCTAATACGTTGCCCAACGACCTGACGGGTTTTAGTGTGTGAAGCCTTTCCAGATGCAATTGCTTTATTAACTTCGCATTTCCAAATCTTTGTTTTAACATTTCAAGAGCGTTGCAGTATGAGGAATCAGTGGCGTGAATTCCAGCGACTGCTTGAGCAGTGGCTCCGTCAAGAAGGGAAATAAGGTAGTGGAACCAATTTGCATTAGATACGTTCAGGTTCTTGAGTACGGAGTGTTGGAACATGTCCCAGAATGGCTGCCATCGAATAAAACTGCCTTCACAGCATAAAAGTTCTAGCTTGAGCAATCGTGCACCAAACTCACGCTGAGGTCTTGTCAGTTCCCCGCTAAGGTCACTGGAAGGTACCCATCAGCGGCTGCAGGTGCATGTGCAGTCGAACTCGGTGAGGAATCCTTGAGCGTGTCTATGCAGTGCTTGAGCAGGGCCTGTCTTCATATTCCATGACGGAATCGTAATCGTCTGCCATCTGCTCGCCTGTCATGAAGGTTTCCAGCTCGGCGTTCAGCGCAGCTAACTACGCCGTGGCCTCCTTTAACTAGCTGTGAAGGACAAGGAGCATCGAGAGCTCAAACTGGTCAGATTGGATGAGCTGGTTCACCTCATGCACAATCCTCGTACTCTGAGATCGACGAGACGCCCGCTCATTCTTCGTACGCTCTATTATGGCCTGGGTGCAGAAAGATGTCCCATATCAGAAATAACTGTTCTATAGTGATGCACTGTAGAGTTGAATAATAAAACTAGTTTATTTTAAGCTCTAGCGCTACATGACTGGCCAACGCCCTATATGCGTCGTATCGCGATGCGAGTCGAGCGTCCAATGCCCCCAAGTAGATCACGCACCTCCTGGATACTTGAAACCCTTGAAGCCCGTGCCACCTGAGACCCAAGCTCGTGAGCGTCATTCTTCTCCACATACCCTCCGGTGCATGGCAACCGTAGGGCATCTTCGAGGCCATCCGCTGTTTCTATCGCGCGTCAGAGATGGCGCTTCTAAACACACCGATGCACTGACATGACACTACAGCAACATATCGAGGGGATGAAGGGCGGCTTCCCAAGTTTCGGCACCGAAAACGATATGGGAAGATCTCTCTGCAGCCTTTATTGGTGCTCAGTGCAATATCATCCCAACATGAGGTCCGTAGAACAGTCCAAGACCATCAAGCCTTCGCTCCACTACGCTTCTTCGTCATACTGTCTGCACCGCATGCCATTTACAACAGGTGTTGCAGGGTCCCTTTACATCAAGCAGCAAGAGTATACACACAGATAAGGTTGAAAAGAGCTAATCTGTGGTTGTATGCAAGTAAACTTCAGAACATGAAAGCAGTGAAAATACTGTCAGCCGGGTAAGCTGTGCTGTGCTGTTGTGCAAGATAACCACCGATGTTGTGACCGCTGGTGTTGATATGGTCCTCCATAGGAGCAAGGTCTCCAATGTGGGCCAGGATAAGCGAAGAAAGTAAGGAAAGTGATCACTCCGATGAGAGCTCAAGCTTTTGTTGGACTGCCAGAAAAAAGAAAGTCTTAAAAAAAAAAAAGATCTCTTCATGGTCAGGCAACAGTTGCAAAATTCTTGATGAAACCATGAAAAAAAATATATAAGCATAGATCAACAAAACTGCAAAAGTAGTGATAAAACTATGGCACGGGGAAATTCACGACTACTCATACCTTGTTGTGGTCTAGTCTGATATTTGCAATGTCAACAAGGTGCCCAAAGACCGCAATTTTTCAATGGCCAACATTGCATTTAAAGGAGTCGCGTGCATAGGCTCTCCGACACACATTGAAAACTAGTAAGACATTGCAAGTGACTTGATAAGGCGGATGAAAACACAGCAACCTCGTAAAGGTAGAAGCAAGAATATGAAATTTCACAACTGGAAAGGGCAAGGCCGTGGAAGTTCTCAGAAGTGCTGATGGTCACAACTATATGCACAAACTTCATCACCACTGGCTTTGAACACAGTTCCAGCTGACTTCGAATTGGTTGGTGGTTTGCTGTGATATTTTCATTCATATCAACACACTGTCATCCTTTGGTCTAGATTTCTTTTACTCTGAGAGGTAGTCCTGCCGATGGTTTTTGAACCACGAGAGCCCTATTGTATGTGTTAGCCTTCTGTAAAGCTTCACATAACAGCTTGAAAATAAAATTTTGAATATCCAAAACCTGTGTCCTCTTGAACTTCCTGTCTGGCTTCTTTTCAGAGCAGTGGCTATGGCCATTAGGCTCACGAAAAGAAGCCTATGAGCTAGTGAACTGGGGACACTACAGCTCATTAGTTTCATTCAATACCTTTTGTTCAACGTTGGCAGAGCAATTTTTGTGCACTGATTAGTACACCACTTATGACATATTTCGCACTGTTCAAACACAGAATATGCACGAACAAAGTGTACTTAAATACAGCTCTACAGCTTCTACTTTCTCAATTGGCTCAGATCCAGCTCCAATGGGTTACGACTGAACTCGCAGCGTGGGCACCCGCGCAAACATCGCTTTTTAGCACACTAATGTATATGCGAAGACCTAGCTTGTTGCATGCATACTCACCAACATTTGAGTAGTAGTTCAACCTCATAATAATAACAACAACTAGGGTCATACATATGCCAAACCTCGATATGATTATGAGGCACGCCATAGTGGTGGACTCCGGTAATTTCGACCACCTGGTATTCTTTAACGTGCACTGACATTGCACAGCACACGGGCATCTAGCATTTCGCTCCAGCGAAATGCGACCGACCGCCGTGGCCAGGATCGAACCCGCGACCTTCGGGTCAGCAGCCGAGCACCGTAACCGATACACCACCGCGGCTCGTTCAATTTTACGGCAAGAAGGTAACTAAAAGCGGCATGCAACCGTTTTCATGCGATATCGTCAGACGAAAGCTACAGAAGTTTCTGTCCCAAAAATTGAACGGTGTTCCTAGGGTGCAAGAAAACATAAAAACTGCCACGCTGAAAAATGTTTTAAGTAGAGACGCGTACTGTGCGGAGAAATTTCATCGTTGCGCGGTAGATATCACCGCAAGACAAGAACTTACCTTGCCGTGAGTAAACACGCCGGCATCTACCAACGCGATTCTCTCAGTTGCCGATCCGGCTAGGGACGAATGGAGCAGGGGGCGTTCTCCTCCTCAGTACCTAGGTCAGCGGCCGTCTTCAGGGAGAAAAAGTGCCTAGAAGGGTGTTTCCGGCTTCGCCCAGTGGCGGCGCTGCGGTCGCTCCCTGTAGCGGTTAGGAAAACCATTGTCGCGCGTTCGCAACTGTTGGACCATAGGGAGCAACGTTTACTCCCATGGAACTTTCCCGCGCAATGGCGACCTCGAACGAATGGTCAGCGTGCGCGTAAGGAAATAGCCCGCTAAAGAAAATCAACTGTTAACAGTTTGTTTTAGTGTAAACGGCCATGACAACTACGGCAACTACGGCAGGACTGAGGTAATATCGTTTATATGACTTAATAATAAGCAAATGTAAGAAAGCTCCCACACACACAAAAAAAAAAAGTGCACGCGCCCAAGCTGTATCCATGCGCGGCCTCGTATTCTCGTCATAGCGCGGCGCGGCAAGGTAACCCTCGATGGTTTAGCGGTGTGTTGTGGATATGTTCTCGTTTCGTGGTTGCGATTGCTGTCACTTGTGGTTCTCTAAATGTTCTTCGCGCTGTGTTAAACGTGGTCCGCTACTGGAATGAAGTGCTACGCCATCGAAATGCTACGCGCCGACTGGATATCGCCTCAAAGGTGAGTGTAAACAGGGCTGCGATCACTCGCCGTGATTTTAGCTGTGTGCTGTTGATATGTAACCGGTTATTTATTTAACATTCACGTTCTTCGAGAACAAAACACTCATGGTTGGTGAGGTGAGTGCTGTTCCGCCCGCTATAGAACTACAAACATGATGGCTGGGCCATCGAAACATGGTAACCTCGGAGAGAGGGCTCTACATTAGCTGCAGCAAGTACAGCTGTTTAATTTTTTTTTCAGCGCTGCACAAATAAGCGTTGTTTATCAGAAGTTTTCGCGGCTTTTTTGAAAGAACATTCACGTAAACTCCGCTCAATGTCTTCTATGGCAAGGTAAAGAAGTCATTTGGGAAGATTGGCTGATAAAATTGCACGTCTAGCTAAAGGATTAGCACCGCTAACACAGGCAGTCAGCGACCGCATCAGCGACTTTGCTCATTTGTAGCGATGCTAAGAATCATGGTTTTTCTATCTCTCAAATGAAGCGCCAGCTTTATTGATAAATAAGTGGGCCCACCAGCGTGTCCCTCTGAAAGCTTGAAACGTTAAAATCCAGAACGGGTTTCTTGAGCTTCACAACACATTTTGAACTGTTCGATTGCATTATGACAGGTTCAGTGAAAGAGTAGTTTTCGTCTAATTTTTAGGCATACGGCATTTCTAACAGACGCCGTGTGACTTAGCTACAAGTGCACGCACACTTCTGCCGGAAATAATGAATGCTTCTTCATTTACGTTTTCAGGGAATCGATAAATGAGAGCGTTGCGCCTCCTGAGAAACGTCTTCAACATCTTGCAGCTACGAACGCGCTCTCAACAGCTGTCGATGGTGCTATTTCACTTCCTGAAGTCGGCTGGACAGCATCCATTCGAATAAAACATTGCGATTTTCATTGCCTCTCCTATGATGCAGGGAAGCCATCCTATCTTCTGTATTCAACAAAGTTGTTTAATTTATGTGTACGCACGATGCTGCAAAATTGACACGAGTCGTTCAATAAACTTGGTTGTTCCGTGAGATGTTTTCGTTTTTCTGACACTGAACAGACATTTTCGCTGAACGATATAACCAACAGCATTCTGTACACTGAGCAGCAAGCGAGCTTGACACAGCGACAGGAGCATATATGGGAACGTTTATATATACATACATTCATCAAGCGCGCAAATTCGCTCGAAGCACGCCCGCAGAAAAACCAATCCAGCGCATTTTAAATTTTCACAAACGGCGAAACCGAATGGTTGCTTGCGAAACACTGAAGGGTGAAGCCTAATATAAGGAATCTTGCCACTTTGACGAACATGTCAGAATGCGTACTGTCCAAACGATGCCTACATATATAACCCCGGCAATTTTCACTCTGCTATGTACTGGGACATGATATATAACCCCGGTAATTTTCAATCTGCTATGTACTGGGACATGGTGTAGTGGTTAGCGTACGCGGCTGCTGACTGAATGGTCGCGAGTTCGAATCAAGTGTGTTGGTTGTGAATTTTCTGTAGTTCTGAATTTACTTCTGTGTATTTATTGTATACTTTCATTTCATTTTTTTTTTATTGACCCTAAGGGCCCGAGAACGGGCATTACATAGGGGGGGGAATACAGTACATTGTACAACGAATAAAGGAAACCAACAATAGAAGAAGTAACAAGCATGGAAAAAAGAAAAATACAATAACAAGCAAACATAAAGCAAACACAATGTAAAAAACTCCCCATCTCCCGCTAAAGGGAACCATGTGTGGATGCGAAGCAGCGGGGGAGATAATTAGCTTGAGCGGGAGGAACGTCGCCGCTCTCATTTCAAGGCAAGGGTCCGGCCGCTCATCGCGGTGCTGCACAGGAAAGAGAATGAGGCGCGCGCGCTCCGTCATTTTTGTACCGACTTATACCGTGGCACCCCCAGCGGAGTATGCAGCTGTCACACCACCTGTCGTACGCGCCGCTCCGTAGAGGATTCCTAGAGGAGAGAACGGGGATGTGCATGCACTGTGGGGATGTGGGACGCCGGAGCCGCTCCGTTGAGTGGATGATTCTTAGAGTAGAGAAAGGGGGTGAGCGTAGCAGAGGATAGGGGGAGGGGACGCGCATGCGCTGTGGGACGCGGGGGGCCGCTCCGTAGAGTAGAGCATTCCTAGAGGAGAGAAAGGGGGTGAGCGTAGCAGAGAGAGGGGGGAGGGGACGTGCATGCGCTGTGGTGGTGTGGGACGGACTAAGCCCCCCTCCAAACACATGCAAGCAAGATCGAGGAATGGGGTCAACCTGGGCGACAGACACCACCTGCCTAGCCATTGCTAAGCAGCCTCTCTGTGCTCTCGGCCATGACTCAAGGAATGGGGTCAACCTGGGCGACAGACACCACCTACCTAGCCATTGCTAAGCAGCCTCTCTGTGCTCTCGGCCATGACTCTCATGACTGTTATAGGGTTGACGGCCTTCATATTACTAGAGTGTTTTGGTTCACCTAATGGGTGCTTCCCTACTTCATGAAAGTGGCCGGACGAGGGACGCGGGACGGGAGACGGGGGAGGGACGGACAGAGCCCCGAGCATAAGATGCTTCGCATCTAAAAAGGGCAGACACAGTTCAGTAATACAAGGTCAGGTAGACTACAATAGTTGCGGTCATTATATAAATATGGCTGATTACAATCAAGAAAAAAAACAATTCCCCATCTCCCGCTAAAGGGAACCATGTGTGGATGCGAAGCAGCGGGGAGATCATTAGCTTGAGCGGGCGGAACATCGCCGCTCTCATTTCGCGGCAGCGGTCCCGGCGCTCATCGCGGCGCTGCACAGGAGAGAGAATGAGGCGCGCGCGCTCCGTCATTTTCATACCACGGAACTACCGTGGCGCCCCCAGCGGAGTATGCAGCTGTCACACCACCTGTCGTGCCCGCCGCTGCGTAGAGGATTCCTAGAGGAAAGGACGGGGGGATCGTAGGAGAGGGGGGGGGGGACGTGCATGCGCTGTGGGGGGTGTGGGACGCGGGAGCAGCTCCGTAGAGTAGAGGATTCCTAGAGGAGAGAGGGGGAGAGGACGCGCATGCGCTGTGGGGACGTGGGACGCCGCTCGGCAGAGTACATGATTCCTGGAGGAGAGGAAGTGGGTGAGCGTAGGAGAGCATAGGGGAAGGGACGCGCTGGCCGCTCCGTAGAGTAGAAGATTCCTAGAGGAGAGAAAGGGGGGTGAGCGTAGGAGAGAGAGGGGTAGGGGACGCGCATGCGCTGTGGTGGTGTGGGACGCGGGAAGGAGGGACGGACTAAGCCCCCCTCCAAACACATGCAAGCAAGATTAAGGAATGGGGTCAACCTGGGCGACAGACACCACCTGCCTAGCCATTGCTAAGCAGCCTCTCTGTGCTCTCGGCCATGACTCTGGTGACTGTAGTAGTGGTTGACGGGCTTCATATTACTACAGTCTTCTGGTTCGCATAATGGGTGCTTCCCTACTTCATGAAAGTGGCCGGACGCGGGACGGCGGACGGGGGGACGCGGGAGGGACGGACAGAGCCCCGAGCATAAGATGCTTCGCATCTAAAAAAGTAATACATAGAATAAATGAAAATTTCGAATCAGACAATTCAGTTAGTATGGCAGGACTGCTCACAAAGGTAAGACAGTAGGGCTGATTGGAAACTAGATAATTCTTTAATGTGTGCAATGGTACGTGGGAGGGCGTTCCACTCATTTATTGATAACACCAAAGGAGAGTGTAACTATTTTTCAGTGCGAGCAAAAAGTGGGCGTACCTTGTGATCGTGGTCACATCGGGCTGAAATATTTACGGCTGGATGGATGAATTTGCGTGAAAAAGGCTGTCGCTAAAGTAAATGCTGTGAAAGAAGGATAATCTCGAATATTTTCTGCGCGTTGCGAGCGGTAAAATACAAAGAGTTCTTTTTATGGATGATACACTGTGAAAACGCGAATAGGAGGAAGCAATGAACCTAGCGGCTTTACTTTGAATTGACTCGAGCATGTCACTAAGGTATGCTTGATGCGGATGCCATATGTTAGACGCGTACTCTAGGGATGGTTTGATGAGGGAATTAAATGCCTGAACTTTAGTGTCTGAAGTAGCCAGACGTAGGCGGCGTTTTAAAATGCCAAGCTTACGAAATGCTTTGCTGGTAATTAATTCTACATGATTATTCCATTTAAGATTGTAATGCAGGATAACACCTAAGTATTTAATGGACGATACCGTTTCAACGGGAGAGTTGTTGATGAGGTATACATTCGGCAATTGATTGGCATCTCCACCGAATTTAACATGCTTGGTCTTTTCAACGTTAATTTTCATTTGCCATTTGTTGCACCATTGGGAAAGTATCGTTAAATCAGATTGCAGGGTTAAGGTGTCGTTCTGGTTGGCTATTTCTTTATATATTACGCAATCATCAGCGAAAAGTCGTACGGTAGACTGCATGTTAATTGATATATCATTGATATAGATTAGAAATAACAGTGGTCCTAAAACGGATCCTTGTGGAACGCCCGACTTGACCTGCGTCTGTTTTGATATGTAGGAGTCGATTTTAACACACTGAAATCTGTCAGTTAGAAAGCCTTCAATCCACTAAAATGTTTTTTTTATCCAGCCGGAGACAAGGTAGTTTTGTTAGAAGGCGTTGATGAGGGACGCGATCAAACGCTTTAGAAAAATCAATTAAAATTGCATCGATTAACAATGACCTTTTGACGGAGTTGTGTAAATCGGTAACTAGCTCAAACAGCTGAGTGTTACAAGATTTATGTTTCTGAAAGCCATGTTGGTTTTCAAAAAGTAGCTTGTTAGATTGAAGGTGAGACATTATGTGGCTGTATAAGATATGTTCGAGCATTTTAAAACAAATGGATGTCAGAGAAATAGGACGGTAATTGTTAGCGATGTGCTTGTCTCCAGATTTAAGGCAAGGAATGACATTCGCAATCTTCCAGTCATGAGGTAGGCACGCCGAATCCAGTGACTGCTGAAAAATTAGAGATAAGAGGCAGGATGATTTGACTGACGTCAGCTTCAAAAGTTTTGCGCTGATACCGTCCGGACCAGGACAAGTATGTCATGAAATGCGTATGTCGACCTCCAAATTCTCGGTAATTCAACCAGAAATTGTAATAAATTGATTTTTTTATCGGGAAGGAGCAACTGTTAGTCCCGTCGGGGGTAACAGTTCATCCCTACGCAGTTACCAGGCAAAAAGAGGAAGAAATCAGTTACTCCCACAACGGGGTAACTTTACACCCCAACATTTCGTCCCTCAAAACTACTGAGGACTAACAGATCGTCCCCTCAAAGTTGCTTCATAAAGGACGAATCGTTCATCCTTTGGGGAGTAATGGTTGCGGCAATGCAGTTACCCCCCAAAAGGACGAACCACAGACCCCTTTTCGCCCTTTGCGGCTTAAAGTGTACGTCATCAGCGACTCGCAGTCGGCCATCAGAAACTACGCGCGAGGAAGAATATCCCCCGAGGCAACTAACATACTCCTCAGGATGGCCAATCTCATATCGTCCGAGTAATTCGAAGAAAGATATATTATATGGTTCCCAGCCCACACCTCCTGTGAGTCCCCCCGTTCCCAACCTCAACGAGGAAGCCCACCGCGTCGCGCGAGGTCTCACTTACCGCGCTCGCGACGGAGCTTTCCACGAGGTAACGGGAGGAGAGGACTGGAGGGAGAGGGACAGAATGTTTAGGTTCTGCGACATTATCCAGTTTTAGCAAAAGTCGAGGCGCAGATTTCCACCGCCTAGCTCCAAATTAGACAGACCTCAGGAGGTTGGCTGGAGGCGACTTCAAACCAGAACATTTCCCAGCCCGGTGCGCCTAAATCGCATCTACCCCGAGCTATACCCAGACGACTCGTGTAAGCTATGTAGCATGCAACACGCCACCCTAGAACACATTTTATGGGAATGCGCACAAATACAGGATGAAAACTTCCCCATCTCCCGCTAAAGGGAACCATGTATGGATGCGAAGCAGCGGGGTAATGGCTGGCTTGAGCGGGAGAAACGTCGCCGCTCCCCGTCATTTTCATACCGTGGAACTACCGTGGCGCCCCCAGCGGAGTATGCAGCTGTCGCACGGCTCTCCGTAGAGTAGAGCATTCCTAGAGGAGAGAAAGGGGGGAGCGTAGGAGAGGAGGAGAGGACGCGGGAAGGAGGGACGGACAAAGCCCCCGCAAGTACATGCAAGCAAGATCAAGGACTGGAGTCAACGGGACGCGGGCGCCACTCCGTAGAGTAGAGGATTCCTAGAGGAAACAAAGGTGGGGATCGTAGGAGAGCAGAGAGCGGGGGGTGTGGGACGCGGGACGGACAAAGCCGCCGCAAGCACATGCAAGCAAGATCAAGGAATGGCGTCAAGGGGACGCGGGCGCCACTCCGTACAGTAGAGGATTCCTAGAGGAGAGAAAGGTGGGGAGCGTAGGAGAGGAGAGAGAGGGGGGTGTGGAACACGGGAAGGACAAAGCCCCCCGCAAGCACATGCAAGCAAGATCAAGGAATGGAGTCAACGGGACGCGGGCGCTACTCCGTAGAGTAGAGGATTCCTAGAAGAAAGAAAGGTGGGGAGTGTAGGAGAGCAGAGAGATGGGGTGTAGGACGCGGGACGGACAAAGCCCCCCGCAAGCACATGCAAGCAAGATGAAGGAATGGCGTCAAGGGGACGCGGGCACCATGGGCGCCACTCCGTACAGTAGAGGATTCCTAGAGGAGAGAAAGGTGGGGAGCGTAGGATAGGAGAGAGAAGGGATGTGGGACGCGGCAAGGACAACGCCCCCGCAAGCACATGCTAGCAAGATCAAAGAATGGCGTCAACGGGACGCGGGCGCCGCTCCGTAGAGTAGAGGATTCTTAGAGGAGAGAAAGGGCGGGAGCGTAGGAGAGGAGCCGTGGGACGCGGGAAGGAGGGACGGAGAAAGCCCTCGCAAGCACATGCAAGCAAGGTCAAGGAATGGAGTCAATGTGGGCGACAGACACCACCGGTAGAGCGCGTTATTCTTTGCCTGCACGCACCACCTGCCTAGCCATTGCTAAGCAACCACTCTGTGCTCTCTGCCATGACTCTCATCACTGTGATGGTGGTTGACGGCCTTATAGTACTACAGTGTTCTGGTTCGCATAGTGGCTGTTTCCCTACTTCATGAAAGTGGCCGGACGCGGGATGCGGGACGGGGGACGCGGGACGCGTGAAGGACGGACACAGCCCTGAGCATAAGATGCTTCGCATCTAAAATGCGGTCTCCTCAGAACAGCTTGGGGCGCGGTGGAAAGCCGCGCTGATCAGCTCAAATCAGCAAGATCAAATATGGGCCATCCAGCGAGCACGGGAGGCGGCTATAAGACAGGGTCTCTCTACCGCCCCTGGCGCGGCCTAGGCCCACGCCTCAATCCGCTGGTTCGAATAAAGTTGATCACCACCACAAGTAAAGCGCGACCGCTGGCAGCCGACCGACAGCACCAAGATATGCGAGGTTAGTTGTGAACTTGTCGTAGCATATCACCGGGCATTTTTTATAACTGGCAGTGAACGTGCTGTTGAACAAATTCTTGCACGAATTTAATACTTGTCTCGCTCTAGGTGCATATCATGATCATTGTGTGAAGCTGCTATTACAGAGGGGGGTTAAGCTTTTCGTTAGGCCGTGCGGCGTGAATAGATACTCGGGCCAGCTTGCCTATGCCTACTTGAGCCAATTTAAGCTTAGATAAGCCTGGTTAAGACAAGTTAATCAAACATCAGCCTCATTAAGCTTAGTCAAACCAATGAATAGCAACCTATACCAATCAATACTGACTGATACTAATCGATACCAATTAGGCCGCCGAAATAAACCAAGGTAAGCTTAGAAAAAGCCTAGTTAATCCAGCATAGTTTGGACAAGCCAAACAACGCTAATCGATACCAATCAGTACTGATCGATACCAATTAATCCGGATTAGGCCGGACTAGTGTGGCTTATGTCGAATTATGCTAATCCGGACCAATATAAGATGGCGTAGTCATGAAGTAGATTAGACCCGACTAGGTTAAGTTCATTCGAATTAAGCCTGATAAAGCTAATCTGGAATAAGTTAATAGTGAACAATTCAATGCTGAGTAAATTGAGAATGACTAGCCAGTTGGGTAAATGCGTACGGTCACATTATTCCAACCCGGAATCGCCCGGATTAAGCTAATCTCTAACAAGTCAATATTGAGCAAGTTAAGATTGCCTAGCCAGTTGGATGAGTGAGTATGGCCGCATTAAGCCCATGTGGATGAAGCCGGAATGAGCTAATCCAGATTAAGCCAATCCCGAACAAGTTAATTTTGAGTGATTGAGATTGCCTTGCCAGTTGGATACTTGAGTATGGCCACGTTATGTCAATCCAGATTAAGCTAAGCCTGTGATGAGTAAGTTGAGATTGCCTAGCCAGTTTTATGACCGAGTATGGCCAGATTGAGCCAATTTAGATTAACCAGGATTAAGCTAATCCGGATTCACCCGACCAAAGCATCACTAACAAACACGTGTGAAGTTAGACGCTTACCCGTTCCCACCAAAACTACGCGAAGCACAGACATTCCATCGCGAAGCTAATCATGAGACCACGTCCTGCCAAAACTTCCCGCCAGAACTTTTCGGCACCAAGCAATGTCTTTCCAATTTTGGAATACATCAAGTTAGTAAAACGGCCGCTAGAGCACCATGGCCGGGTCATGTATGTCATGACCTACACGACATGCATGACATGATTTTCGTATTATGACCTTGCATATATGTTCATCATACGCTGTTATTACGTCATGCGAATTTTGGTATACATGAAGTTAATGAAACGGCTGTTAGAGCTCCATGAACGGGTGGTGCATGTCATGGCGTACAAGACCTGCATGACATGATTTTCGTGTTATGACCTGTCACTTATGTTAGTCATACGATGTTATCATGGCACGTAAATTTTGGTAAACATAAAGTTTATAAAACGGCTGTTAGAGCTCCATGACCGGGTCGTGTATATCATGGCGTATGACATGCGTGACGTATTTTTTGTGTTATGACTAGTTATTTTAAATGCTTTGAGCGTATCTATCTATCTATCTATCTATCTATCTATCTATCTATCTATCTATCTATCTATCTATCTATCTATCTATCTATCTATCTATCTATCTAGCCACCTACGACTGTCTGCTCTTCTGGCCGTATCGTTAATGGGGTTTATACCAAAATTGCTATAGCATAACATGAATGATGAAAAATATGTACTCCGACTTAACATAACAAAATATAACAAAAATTACACAGACGTTTCGCCACCTATGCGGGTGGCATCCTCAGTATGCACTGGCACAAAATGAGCGGAGGTCGCCCAGTCCACTGCTAGTCTCGTATGTCTCTGTACACATCTGGTAGAGGGCCGCGGTTGTTGTTGAACGCCGACTTGTCGCGATGCATGAACCACGACTCAAGCAGCTTTCTCTTCCCCCCACCTTTGTTCCCGAGCCAGCGTCGTCGCATTACTGAAGTCGAAGGCATGCCCCGTCGTCTAGGCACTGCGCCGTGTTCCTTAAGTGCTGCAGAAATAAGTGCCTTTTCCTTTCCTCATTCTAACCACTACCACCACCACCCCGTCGTCCAGCAGTGTTCGACCAGTTCGGTCTTGGAACGCGTGCTGTGGGTGGCTTTAGCGACGTCCCCTTTGTGCTCTTTGAGCCTCGTTGACCGCTTCCTTCCTGTTTCGCCGATGTATGTGGCGTCGCAGTCCCCACACGGCACCTTGTAAACGACCCCGCTTTGATCGTTACCAGGGGTGCGGCCTTTGGGCTTCGTGAACACGTTTCCCAAGGTGCAGTGAGGCTTGAAAACAGTACATATTTTAAATGCGAAGCATTTCTTAGCGAACTTCGGCGACTTTGAGCGTATCTATCTATCTATCTATCTATCTATCTATCTATCTATCTATCTATCTATCTATCTATCTATCTATCTATCTATCTATCTATCTATCTATCTATCTATCTAGCCGCCTACGACTTTGTGCTCCCCTGGCCGTACCGTTAATGGGATTTATACCAAATTTGGTATGGCATAACATGACTGTATGACGAACGTAAATGGCTGGTCATATCATGAAAATCATGACTAACTTGTCATGAAAAGTATGATTCACATGCCACGCTCATGGTGCGCTCGCGGCCGTTTCGTTAGCTTGATATACACCAAATTTGGTATTGAGTGACATGACTGTATGACGAACATAAATGACAAGTGGTAATATGAAAATCATGACTTCATGAGCGACATGACTTGCATTCCATGCTCATAGCGTGCTCGCGGCCGTTTCGTTAGCTTGATATACACGAAATTTGGTATTGAGTGACATGACTGTATGACGAACGTAAATGACAAGTGGTAATATGGAAGTCATGCATTTCATGAGCGACATGACTTGCATTCCACGCTCATGGCGCGCTCGCGGCCGTTTCGTTAGCTTGATAGACACCAAATTTGGTATTGAGTGACATAACTATATGACGAACATAAATGGCAAGTGGTAATATGAAAATCATGACTTCATGAGCGACATGACTTGCATTCCACGCTCATAGCGCGCTCGCGGCCGTTTCGTTAGCTTGATAGACACCAAATTTGGTATTGAGTGACATGACTGTATGACGAACATAAATGACAAGTGGTAATATGGAAATCATGACATTTCATGAGCGACATGACTTGCATTCCACGCTCATGGCGCGCTCGCGGCCGTGTCGTTAGCTTGATATACACCAAATTTGGTATTGAGTGACATAACTCTATGACGAACATAAATGACAAGTGGTAATATGGAAATCATGACTTGTCATGTGCGACATGACTTGCATGCCACGCTCATGGCGCGCTCGCGGCCGTTTCGTTAGCTTGATATACACCAAATTTGGTATTGAGTGACACGACTGTATGACGAACATAAATGACAAGTGGTAATATGGAAATCATGACTTGTCATGTGCGACATGACTTGCATGCCACGCTCATGGCGCGCTCGCGGCCGTTTCGTTAGCTTGAGATACACCAAATTTGGTATTGAGTGACATGACTGTATGACGAACATAAACGACAAGTGGTAATATAAAAAACATCGCTTGTCATGTGCGACATGACTTGCATTCCACGCTCATGGCGCGCTCGCGGCCGTTTCGTTAGCTTAATATACACCAAATTTGGTATTGAGTGACATGACTGTATGACGAACATAAGTGGCAGGTGGTAACATGAAAATCTTGGCATGCATGTCATCTGCAATGCCATTTACATACCACGCTCATGGTGCGCTTGCGTCCAGTTCACTAGCTTGACATACACCAAAATTGGTATATCGCGACGTGACTGTATGACGAACACAAATGACAGGTCGTAACATGTAAAACATGCCATGCAGATTATGTAAAGCATGATTTGCTCCTTCCTGGCTGCTTCGCATTACATCGATTCCCACAGTGCGTGGGATCTGCCGACTTTTTTCATCATGAACTCACCCGGTTTTGGAACATTTTTTGCATTCATACGAGTTCTGTACGGAAGTATTCTTCTTGGCACAGTGAGGGAGTACATCAACCAGTCTACGAAGATTGTGCGGCTAGAATGTCACCAGCGTTTCAACTTCGAGTGCCTGAACAACAACGTGGTACCCAGAAGCCTGTACTGCAAGACCCTCGTGGACACCCCGTACTGCCGCAAGCTCGCACGGGACTTCAGCCGCAACTGCCTGAAAGCCCGAATCCAGGACAACAAGCAACAAATACACCAAGTAAGACGTCGCGTGTATGCGGCGGAAGCATGTCTGCGATCAAAGCTCCGTCCCAATGACTTCCATGACATTATCAGGGCGCGCAGACAAGCTGAGGTTTTAGAAGGGAACAAATGCACCGAGGTCCATCGCCACAAACTTGCTCGTTTGTTACAGCATCGTCAGCCGGAACGTGACAGTTTCAAAGCGGTGCATAACCTTTCCTCGAGGCCAATGTCGGACAACCACATCAGTCTGCTATCAAAAGGCTTGCGCTTCGCGATAGCCCCACGGAGAGTGCCGAAACGGGACATCATCGTGGAGGTTGAGGGGAAGCTGCGGCAAATTCAGGACACAACTGGGGTGAACTTGGCTCGTAGCCGAATCGTAAGTCTCCTGGCGAATGCCAAAAGCACTTCTACGAACCTTACCGCTGGGGAACGCGATGCACTCAAGGACCTCAAGTCAGATAATTCTATCGTCATCCTTTCTGCTGACAAGGGGAAAGGCACGGTGTTGCTAGACTGAAAGGATTATGAGGAGAAAATGTACAACATCTTGAACAATCCTTTGCATTTTGTGACACTGAACCGTGATCCGACAGCAAAATCAGAACGACAACTGGTGGAACAGTTACGGGCATTGCGCAACAAGGGAATCATCGATCAAGCGTTGTACCGCCGACTATTTTCTTAGTACGGGGCCACTCCAACAATTTATGGGCTGCCCAAGGTGCACAAGGAGGGCTGTCCTCTTCGTCCCATCGTGTCCTTCATTGGGTCACCAACATACAATCTGTCAAAGTTTCTGGTGGGGTTGCTGAGACCGCTAACCGAGAACAATAGCAGGTCCGTTAAAAACTCTCGGGAATTTGCGACTGTCGTGCGTACGCAGCAGCTTGGTGATGATGATGTGATCGTGTCCTTTGATGTTGTCTCTTTGTTTACGAATGTCCCTGTAGTCCTGGCCATTTAGTTTGTGGAGGCCCGTTTGAAAGAGGACAGGAATTTGCGAAGTCGCACGTCGATGTCGGTGGAGGAGATCGTAATTTTGTTGCGGATCTGCTTGAGGCAAACGTACTTCAGTTTCCCCAACACGATCTACCACCAAATTGAAGGGTGCCCTATGGGAAGTCCAGTCTCCGTCGCCGTGGGCAACTTAGTGATAGAGCACGTCGAAACTCGCGCGCTGGAGGCCTTACCTTTTCAGTTGCAACTGTACCGCAGATACGTTGATGACACTTTTGTTATCCTGAAGAGGGCAAATCTGGTTGCTTTCTATGAGGCGCTGAACAGCGTACACCCTGCCATTAAGTTTACTTACGAAGTGGAGAAGGACAATGCCTTGCCTTTTCTGGATGTGCTTGTCCGCAGGACTTGTAATGGCGGGGTGGAAACAACAGTGCACCGGAAGGAATGCGATACCGGAGGTTTTTTGTCCTTTCAGTCGAATCACCCGACCGAGCATAAACGTTCCGTCGTGAGGAATTTCTTGTCCCGTTGCGATGCTGTTTGCTCTGATGAGTACTTGCGGCGACATGAGATGGAAAATGTGGTTGGTGCGTTGGAACGTAGGCATTATCCGAGGACGTTTATCAACGACACCCAGAAACGCATGGGCAAAGGAACAAGGAGTGTGCCGCGAGAAAACACAACACCCATTGTTTCCATTCCTTACCTTCAGGGTGTGTCAGACTCTGTTCGGAGAGCGCTTCGTCCACTGGGCATTAAAACCGTTTTCAAGCCTCACTGCACCTTGGGAAACGTGTTCACGAAGCCCAAAGACCGCACCCCTGCAAACGATCAAAGCGGGGTCGTTTACAAGGTGCCGTGTGGGGACTGGGACGGCACATACATCGGCGAAACAGGAAGGAAGCGGTCAACGAGGCTCAAAGAGCACAAAGGGGACGTCGCTAAAGCCACCCACGCCACGCGTTCCAAGACCGAACTGGTCGAACACTGCTGGACGACGGGGCATGCCTTCGACTTCAGTAATGCGACGACGCTGGCTCGGGAACAAAGGTGGGGGAAGAGAAAGCTGTTTGAGTCGTGGTTCATCCGTCGCGACAAGTCGGCGTGCAACAACAACCGCGGCCCCCTACCGGATGTGTACAGAGACATACGAGACTAGCAGTGGACTGGGCGACCTCCGCTCATTTTGTGCCAGTGCATACTGAGGATGCCACCCGCATAGGTGGCGAAACGTCTGTGTAATTTCTGTTATATTTTGTTATGTTAAGTCGGAGTACATATATTTCATCATGAACTCACCCGGCTTTTGGAACATTTTTGCATTCATAACATGAATGTATGACGAACATGAATGAATGGTCACATCATGAAAATCATGACTAACTTGTCATGAAATGTAGGATTTACACGCCATGGACGTAGTGCTCCTAAGGCCGTTTTCTTAACTTGATCTATCCAAAAATTGGTACGATGAGACATTTCTGCATGACCAACATAAATGACAAGTGGTAATATGAAAATCATGACGCCCATGTCATGTACAACATGATTTACATGCCACGCTCATGATGCGCTGACGGCCGTTTCGCTAGCTTGATTTACACCAAATTTGGTATTGCGTGACATGACTGTATGACAAGCATAAATGAGAAGTGGTAGTACGGAAATTATGACATGTCATGTGCAACATGACTTGCATGCCACGCTCATGACACGCTCCCGGCGGTTTCGCTAGCTTGATGTACACCAAATTTGATACTGCGTGACGTGACTGTATGACGAACCTAAATGACAAGTGGTAATATGGAAATCATGACATGTCATGTGCAGCATGACTTGCATGCCACGCTCATGGCACGCTCGCGGCCGTTTTGCTAGGTTTATATACACCAAATTTGGCATTGCGTGACGTGACTGAATGACGAACCTAAATGACAAGCGGTAGTATGGAAATCATTAAATGTCATGTGCAACATGGCTTGCATGCCACGCTCATGACACGCTCGTGGCTGTTTCGCTAGCTTGATATACACCAAATCTGGTACTGCGTGACGTGACTTGACGTGACCAAGAGCTTGCGCAAGTCTGTATGCATGTTCACCGATAAACCAGGCGTACATTTTTGACATACTGCTACAGCAACTGGCCACTTTTGATAACAGACAAGGCAATTGAAGCCCGATGCAGCGAGCACACTAAACTGGCCCTTCCGATAATAAAATAACTGCCTACTCAACAAGCAGAATGCACTTGCTTTTAACTTCGAGAAGAAAAGCGTGAAGGATCAGCACTCGCAGCGCACGCCGAGCGCTGGTACATAGAAGTAGCAGACGACTCAAGGCGCGCACCGCCATAGAGTTTGCTACAATATTTACAAGAGGAAACTCTGGCTCTGCGATCATTCAGCCACAACGGGAATGATGGGTAGTACACAGATTTGCCCAGTCTTCGTGCTTGAAGGCTTCGAACGCACTTGTGGCGTTCTGTGTTGTGTTTTGGTTTTGCCTCGAATAAAATAATGGATGTGAAAATTTGGGAGAGTTGGTGATGTATGGTGAACCACAGCGCAACACCGAGACGAGTGGGTCCTTCTTCCAGTCGTCCTCGTCTCGGTGTTGCGCTGGTTCACCAACAAAAGAATGGACCGTTGTGAGCTTCCTGAGCCGATTTGAATTGGTGAGCCTAAAAGGTCCAGGTGCTGAAGTGGAACTGCTGAACGTTTGCTGACCTTCGTCTTGCGACAAAGCGGATGTAGCCAAACAGAGCCGAAAGAACAAAGTTTAGACAAATCCTTGTGCTACCAATCATTCCCATTTTGGCTGAAGCGCCATACATTGCAACTCCCATAGACACTAGCGCCAGAGCTCCCTCTAGTTCATTTATAGGAAACTCTATGCGCACCGCCTTCATGAGTCTGTACGCATGCGCTGCATTTACAAATCTCTCCTGCATTTGCGTGCGCACGAGGAGGGCAGAGAGGGCAGCCGCCCCACCTGATCACCTTGGAGGGGGGGCGCAAAGTCAGCTCCATACGTTTGCTCAGTTGTGTCCACGCAAGCTTTTGACGATAATAGTGGCCGAAGACTATTGATGTAGCATTCTAGGAAAGGTTTACTTCCTATCTTTACTTCTGGAAAGCCAGGGACCAAAGGCAGGCAATTGTGGGAAGCATGTTATTGCTTCATTTTGATTTTTTTTTCATCAGTTGTGAAGCATGTTAACCTTTGGACTCGAACAACACAGGGTGGGAGGGTGGGGGGGCTACGATGACGCTTTGTCCCACTCCCACTAATGGGGAACTCTGCGCACGCCTATGCTCGCCAGCACTTGGCGCTCCACGCCCAACCGGTCACGCGCTCGCGTGTTCCCTCTAAGAGTGGACCGTACTGTACATTTATACGCATGGTCTACTTACTACCGTTTTCAAAGCCATCACTGTAATCCTGCTCAAGTGCTCAGTTATTGTCAGCTGACTACGAGTCGGCTCGTAGTCATCTGACTGGTCTTACTACACCATTTTCACGTTAACGAAAGTTGACTGTGTAACCAGGCCGCACTGTACCTGGGTGCTCTTCGGGGACGTGAGCAGGGGCTGCCTTCCATATCACCATCACCAGGAGCAGCAGTGCAAAGTTCTTCAGAGTGGCCACATTCATGACGGTCGGTGTGTTCCGCGTAAGATATCCTATGCAGGTTGATAAGAACTCAACGGTACGCCGCTTTACTTATAGAGGTATATATGTAGTTACCTGGTCGGATCGTCACTGGCTGCAGCTGTAGCTTCACGGAGAATCACAGGGACAGGATAGGAGAACGCATCCTTTTGCGCACTGTGCACAATTGCTGTTGAATATTAAGCGGGTTTACCACGTTCTCCGGCTTTACCACGGCCGTTTCACCGGCTGTGAGTCGTTTTTAAATGTAGCATCCTGTGGAACTACGAGGGCGGCGGATGTTGAAACAACAGAGATCGCCCGATACTTTGTGTTTCATCTGCGTCTGGGCTCCGATTTTACATATACACCAGGCGATAACTTTCTGTGGCAATGAAGTCAACTCTAAGGAGCCGATGTGCATGCTTTTTTTCCCTACGCTCCTGCATGTATACTCAGCAAACGTAAACTTGTGCAGACAGTATAGCATAAAAGGAAACATGATGCTTATTACCTTTCTTGTATGTTTAAAAACTAGTTCATTTAGTTAAGAAAGCTGGACCAATAAAGGAATGTTGTTTTTCGCTCTTTCTAGCTTTTGGGTGTTCAAGTGTCGATGCCGCGTTTTCCGGCCACTGTATACGATGTCGTTGCTGGGTTGCAGCGGGCCCGCAACAAAGCTCTTAAGTAAGAGAGCATGAAGAAATGTTCGTAAGCTTATCTGAATTTTTAAAACAGGAGGAAACGAATACAGTGGTGTGTTGTGAAATATTTCATTGCCTGCATAGAATGATGAGGAAAGGTATGTGTGTTGCATGTCAGTCAGTCATACAACCAGCGCAAGTGGGTCTGTCATCGCGATAGCCACTTTTACGCCGACCTCCTAGCCGTCTTCAGCGAGTCCACCAGCTTGAAAGAAAAGGGCCGATTAGGAGCAATACGTAAAAAGGAACGATCGGGTCATAGAATTTGTTGCGTAGACAGGAGCCATTTCAGGTTGACTGTCGCTGACACAATCGATTTCAAGATATATTGTGTACTCTTACACCGGGCTTATCAGAGGACTCTCTTCTCAACAAGATGAGTGTCGTTCGTATTGCCTACATCGATCCTTTGTTGCACGGGCTAAATAAAGCAGGAAACAGATACGGTGTTAAGGCCGTTTTTACGGCGGATCGTCGGGCATCTAAGCAATGATGACAGCCGTCCTAAAGGAAGCATATTACGTCGCTTGTGCGAAGGGGTGGGAGGAGAGTGAGGTAGTGTGGAATCTGAAATAACTGCATTGTGAGATGCAAAACAGTAAATCAATATCAATTCACTCTTGTCATCAATGTATCGATGTTTACACGGGGTTCAGCCGAGCAGTACTACACGTACAGACCGAAATGCTGCTGGTGATAGCACACACTATATTAAGTTCGAAGCATTTCTTAGCGAACTGCAGCCATTATGAGCTTTTCTATCGCAGTTATCTATCTATCTATCTATCTATCTATCTATCTATCTATCTATCTATCTATCTATCTAGCCGCCTACGCCTGGGTGCCCTCGTGATCGCCTCCCTAACTTAGTGTTGACAGAAATTAGTATAGGAGGGTGACAGGATCTGATGAATATGTCTGGCCGGTCATGACGTGATTAACTTGAAATTCCCGTCGCGTACGTGGTCAAACCCTTTCCTCCACACACGTGTGGCACATATCCGTATACCACGGGCAGCGGTTACGGGTATGCGCCACAGATGATTGACAGTTTATATGTACCAAGGAACGGCGAGAACAGACATTGGTAATTTAAAGGCGAGACCATTAACAAACGTTGACATCGGTAGCGTTGACCCGAGGAATGCGAAGACTAAATATCAGGGTCCCAGCAGGAATCGAACCCAAGCATTCTGCGTGGTAATCAAGTATTCTACCGCAGAGTCACGCCAGGTCTCGAAACTGCATCAGAAAACGACCCTATGCAGGCGTAATGTTGGCGAAATGTCAATTGGGGTTGCAGTGCTGGTTATCTAATTTTATAAACCTTACATATGTACTCCAACGATATAGACATCACGTCGTGAGAGCGTCAGTTGTATACTTAAGCGCCATCCACTGAGTTCGGTCTACGTAGCACTATGCAGGGCTCACAAGCACCAGCGCTAAATATCAGCTTACCGCTTCTGATGTTGGTAATGCCCATGTTACTGTTGGCATTCTTATGCAACTGTAAACATCTAGTTATATAAAACATATGCGACCGTTCAACATATGTATATGCGTACAAAATTTGTACATATCTTTAGCGTCATTTCGTAACGTTTCGCTCAATAAAAAAATTATACCTAAGTCGCCTTCCTTCCGTATGCTTCGCCTAACATCGATTCCCATGGTACGTGGGATCTGCCGCATTATTTGCCATGCGTCTGAAATCAAAACGCGCTTTTCGGTTCTTTCAGAGATTAACTTGTGCTTGTCGCAAAACATTGTGTGTGTTTCAGTCATTGTCAACGAAGAGTCATTGTGAAATCGCGCTTCAGCACAAAAAGTTAACAAGAATGCCGATAAAAGAGCCCATCTTGTGGCCCATATTAACTCTCGCAGCAGTTGTGAAGCGCGATTTGAACCGACGTCGATCTTAGGCAGAAGCCAGAATGAGCATTCGCGGCTGGCTTTAGAAGCTGCCCACATTATGAAAAGGGATCATCTTTGTATCAGCGATACATCTTTGTCCCTACATTCATCTGAATACCGTTTCTTGTCTTCGCGTATCTAATACACCCATATCATGACTGTTTCACTTGTGTAAAACTTTTGTTGGGTACGCTTGCGCGGTAAGGCTGCCTTGGGCTTATATATGCATTGAAAAATGTAGGAATAAAGTAGTTGATAGTCAGCGCTGGTGTGTGTCGTGTCTTTTCTATGTGGGGCTTCTTGTGTGTTTGCGCTGTTAATTTTACTTCAGGCACTTTCGCTTAGCCCAGGCTTTTTGTGGACATTGATACGACACCGCCCATCCTTTGGTGGTGAGACCAGGCTCACGGGAAAATACATGGGATATACAGCTTGACTGAGTTGCAGCAGAATGGCGCTAGCAGGCGGATTTCGCTAGGGTCAACCATGTTGAAGCTTAGCAGATGCCTTACGAAGTGACAGGACAACCTGCAGTTCATTAGGCACTAAAGACAAGCGCTTGCCAAAGAACGTCATTTTAAGCTCACATGAAATGAATACTTCTAACATATGTCGGACTACAAGACAAACCCATACATACCGAACAATCGAATGATCATATATATCAACATTAACGGGAACTAACAGACAATAATGTCAAGGAAAGTATAGGGGATGTTATTAGTAGTAAATATCATGTAAATGTTAAGAAAGAAAAGTGGACGAAAAGGCAACTTGCCGTGGGGAGGGACCGAACCTGCGACCTTTGAATAACGCGTCCGATGCTCTACCAACTGAGCTACCACGGCGGCCATCCCCCCGTCCACTTTATGGGGTGTAAAATTTCCACTTCTTTCCTTCCTATATATCAACATATTTTCGAACATGACAGTGCTTTGACGTTCATGCATAGGAATGTCGACGGCTACATCTAAGGGCACCACGAAACGCCCCAAGAACTTGGCTTTTCAGCGCGATTGGTGGCTTTCGCGAAAGGTGACTGTTCTTCGCGAAAGGCAGCATTTCATTGTGATAGCAATTATATGGTCCTTCTAGATGCGTTTTTGCCGTCGCCATCATGTTCCGTACAAAGTCCAAATCGATAACATCCACCCACACATAGCGGTTAATAGCGCGTGAGCGGGGTCGACGAACGGGCCTGAAGCAGAGGTCTACGACTCTCTTTGGAGAGTCACGGTGACTCTCTTGGTGGGTCAGAGTGGGCGCGCTCAGGAGAGTCCCCGGACCTTCTTAAGAAGAGTGGGAGGACTCTTATGCGAAGGATCACACTACCACTTCTGAGGGAGTCAGACGACCCTTGCCGGTGACGCTCCTACGCGTGTCAATTGACACCCACCGAAGCGTCAAGCGACTCTACGGCTATTTTAAGCTACTAAATTGACCCATGCTCTACTTTTGCGCGACTACTGCTGGAAATAGTGAAGTATTCATTTTAAGCAACTCCATTAATACTTGCCGTTGTGCCCAGCGACTGCAAAAAAAGGATAGTTCAATTTTAGCATTATTTTAATAAAACTCAAAACAACACACCATTTCCAGCAAAGTTGAAGCAGTTGAGGTATTCCTCGTATACATGCTTGTATGAGTATAACCAACCAAAATGTGTGACTGTGATGTGCATAGGGTCATGTCGTGCAAAATAAACAGCAGATATCGGTATCATGTTTCCACATTTATTCCTCATGATTAAGAATCGAAAAGTCGTCAAGGCTGGAGGAATCAGACTTGTGACTTGCTATGTTGTCGTTCCTGTTCAGCGTGAGAAGCCATGAAAAATGGTACCTGAAAAAAAGAACGTGATATCGTAATGAGAAAACGGAATCATAGTAAGAGTTTGCAATACCTACGCAATAAGTGATTTACACAGACATAATGAAGGCTCACAACCCATCTCTTAAATGCGAAGCATTTCTTAGCGAACTTCGGCGACTTTGAGCGTATCTATCTGTCTATCTATCTATCTATCTATCTATCTATCTATCTATCTATCTATCTATCTATCTATCTATCTATCTATCTATCTATCTATCTATCTATCTATCTATCTATCTATCTATCTATCTAGCCGCCTACGACTTTGTGCTCTCCCGGCCGTATCGTTAATGGGATTTATACCAAATTTGGTATGGCATAACATGACTCTATGACGAACGTAACTGGCTGGTCATATCATGAAAATCATGACTGACTTGTCATGAAAAGTATGATTTACATGCCACGCTCATGGTGCGCTCGCGGCCGTTTCGTTAGCTTGATATACACCAAATTTGGGATTGAGTGACGTGACTGTATGACGGACATAAATGACAGGTGGAAATATGCAAATAATGACTTGTCATGTGCGACATGACTTGCATGCCACGCTCATGGCGCGCTCGCGGCTTTCTTTGTTCAGTCCATCACGCGCAAAGTTCGCCGGTTGCACGCTGACAGGGAGTAGTACACCGCTCGCCTCGCATTTGTCGACAGATCACGCGTAGCAGCCGGACCTTGTCTGGTAATCGTATGCTAGTAAAGTGAAGCATGTTTTCGGCTCGACTTCTGTTCGTTTTTGGTGCCCTCGTTCGCATTTCAGTACGATTAAAAAAAAAACATGCATAGAAGGGAACTAATTCTGCATATGTGGCACCGGTTTGTCACTGAGACAAGATATGTTATCTTATAAATCGTGAAAGTGAGCCCCGCGCGCTTCGCGCCAACCGTGCCCCCCGTCGAACTGAGCGCGTGACAGATGGAACATGGAAAGCGCCCCCACCGCAAAACGCTGCATTTATTCAGCTATTGCGCTGCAAGCGCGTACAAAGACATCGCTGCGAGCGTGAAAGGACGCGCACGCGCACTGCGATGTTTCGGCAGACGGCGCGGCGATGCAGTTTTATCTGATTGTGGTCGCCAGTCGCGCGTCCCAACTTATTTTGCCGACGGGTGTACGTACTAAGATTAGGAAGGGGCTACTCGCTGTCAGGTGAACACGGCAAACTATGTCCCTTCATTGCACGCGCCGTATAATTGCGTGTACCAGTACCATCGCTGACGTCACAGAACTGTACTGGACATCATTACTAGTTGTATGTAAGATTACTGCATTCCTCAATAGCAATAACGAAAGGCAGCCAAGCAACAGCATCCGCGTACGCAGGGTTCCCCTTCTGTGGGGGTGAAGGTTCGTCGCAGCCCCCCCCCCTACCTATTATGTCAATTTATGGAGCCGCCTTCGCCCCCACCCGCCCTCCCCCTTCCCCCCTCCCCCCGCGCCACTTTCTTTCACCTTTGAGGTCCCCAGATTGGCAGGTATCCGGGTCACGAGAATCCGGGTCCGAGCTAGTTGGTAAAGCGACATGCTGAAACTGATAAGTGCACTAAGACAAGGTAAAACTCGCAGAGAGCTACTTCCTACTGATATTTATTGCAAAACGAAGACGCCATATATGTGGTTTTCTTCGCTCATCACATGGTAAAACGTATGCTTGAGAACACATGATATCGAAAAATTTTTCTTATGCATGTAGCCTTGCTTATTTCTCTAAAGATCAAAAATGTTAACATTCGCACAAATGCAGGGCAACGAAGCAAAAATGTTTTGATATCATACAGGAATAGTTTTTGACCAAACACACGAATATGCTATCGAAGGCAAAACTGACTATGAAATTAATGGTGACATGAAATTAATGTGGGTTTCAAAGTAGCAGCCAGCACAAATGAATAGGAATTAAGCAACAAGGAATGGGACCTGAAAACGGTGTGCATCAAGAGGTAAAACCTAACTGAAGAAAAAAGGGAGGTTGTCAGAAGATAACAACGAAATCCATTGGTTTTGCAAAAACGCAAACACTTTCTTCGAGAGCGACATTGGAGCGCTCGGTCAAAAAACTTTTCCTCCATGATAGCTAGAGATCTTATCTTTGTCATCCTGGTTCCGTGCAAATGTTCAGATTTACAATATTTAGCGAAATAAGCTAGGCTAAAAAAATTGCAAAAATTTTTCAGTGGCCTCTGTTCTGATGCATGGGATGTTACCACATCATAGCAAAAAAAAACTACACATATGGCGTGTTAACCCTTTCGGCCCTGGCGGTGTCAATTGACACCACCACACAAGATTTCCCTTAGCACCTCGGAAATGAAACCAAAACTGCTCATTCTTGGGGGGAATACTTCTTCAATCATCCCCACGGCGATTGACATCAATATTGAGGCATGTTTGCGAAGCTGGGGGCCGCAAAGAAGAAGAAGCTTGACCGAAGTCTTGGGTGAAGCCGAGGCGCGGAATTTCAGGCGTGTAAGCGCCATTTTCGGCACGACGTAGTGAAGCTGTTTCAATGACTATCACACTGAAAAATATGACGTTAGTTCACATTTTGTCTACTCTAGTCAGTAGCACGAATAAAGGAGCCATTTTTTCTCATTTCACAAGTACTGAGCCCTGATGACCTAATTTAATGCCATGTTAATTCATCCATAAATACATGCACCACTGGCTCAATTTTTCGGTTGTGGTCTTCTGAGCTCCCAACTATTATGAAAACACGCACAAATAAAGTCTCCGATCAAAATAAAAAATCCAGGGCTGAAAGGGCTAATTTCACAGTACCAGTTGGAAGTACCACTCTTTGTGTTTGTTTTCGTTGTCCTTTTCTTGCTGCGCTTACCGTTTTCAGTACGCAAGTGTGTCTTTCAGGTCTCTCATGTGCTGCTGTGTTAATTATGACACTTTTATTTGCTTCATTCATGTCGATATTGAGTTACCAACTCGCCCAGGCCACCACTTAATATATCGCCTTCCACATGTGACTGTCTCCGACTTAGTGCGCGTCCTTGTTTTTGCAGTGCACTAATCACGTGTCTATTTGCCAGTTGCTTGCAGCCACATTTGCTAAGAGCATGGGCTTTCTCCTGTTTTCAGCTGCCATCTTTGTATTTGAATCGTTTAAGTAGTAGTGACACGATTTCGAGCCCTCGCAAAACGGACATTTATCGTTTTCTTGGCATGCAGTTTTAACACTCCTCCACACCGGAGTCAGACACCACGTATCAAATATTTTACTGAAATACAAATAGACGTGAACCTTCGAGGAAGAAAATTAAAGACAGAACAGAAAGGGCGTCAGTCACACGCGGGAGCGTCAGTCAGCGCTCCCACGTTTAAATGCACATATATACCCTGCAGAGTGGACAGTGGGATGACCGCCACCGTAGCTCAGTGGTAGAGCATCGGACGCGTTATTCGAAGGTCGCAGGTTCGGTCTCTGCCGGTGGCAAGTTATCTTTTCATGCACTTTGCTTTCTTCACATTTACATTACAATTACTTCTAATAACATCCCCTATAATTTCCTTGGCATCAATATCTGTTAGTTCTAAATAATATCGTCCGTTACATGGATATTTTCAGGAATTGAAAAAATATAGTATTTATCTGCCAAAGGCACTGCACCGAAACAGCTGCTCATGAATGCCCTCGAAGCAGAATAAAATTAGCATGTCTTATAGATTTTTAACAGTGAGCCTCACTTGTGGCCTCGTAAGTGAAGTAATCGTTTTTTGACCAATAAGCAACCTGTGAAAGACTGATTATAAAATGATCCGTATACCTTATTATGTAGAAGTCTACAGGTGAGTTTCCAGCAGCAGTGGTCATTGTATAAGCGCTATTTATCTGCTCGCATGGGGGCTTGCTCGGTCATTGGTGCATATGGGAAATCTCCCTAAAGAGGGAGGGGAGTGCTTGCTTGGGGTTGTACGCTAGTGCAAGTTTCATTTAGTAGATTGAACATCTGTGCTGGGTACATGTCTACGAAAGGATCCTTCAAGGTAAATGATGAATAATGCTACTCTTCTGTCTGAATTGTTAACATGGTTTATATTTTTTTTATCACCCGTTGTAGTGGCTTACTGGTTATGGCGTTCTAAGCTAAGCAAGAAATATTGGTATAAAGGCTGAAAATCCTGGTACATTTCAAACCTTTTGAGAGGTGTATGATATGATTGGAGAAGCATTTTCTTTCCCCACCATGTATCTTTGCTAACATATTGAGTAAGCCATGGTGTAGACTAAAATGTAAAAATGCTTGCGTACGGAGATGTGCACAGTAATAAACCCAAGTGGTGAAGTAGTACTAGAGCTTTCTATTATAGGGTACCTCATAATGAGATTCTGATTGTTCCCAATATTTTTAAATGTTTAGTTTAATGTTATGCATGTCTTGTATGCAGACTGTTGAAAGGACAGCGCACTACATCGTCTTCGATGGACTGGGTGCTGACGATGCAGTGCACTCATCACATCCCGAAAACTGCTGTTTCAGGTTCACAACCTCACTCAAAGGGTTGCAGAAGTGATGGAAGCTCCTCGAAGGGTGCTGCAAATACCTTGTACATTTCTAGGACATTCCTCTGATGCGAAAGTGTCCATCTCAATCTATGTGACCTGCCTATTTATTTTCCCAAAACAAGTATCAGTTTGCCACAAGATTAACCGCGATACATGTAGAAAACTCTACAGATGCATAATGTTAACAGCATTGCATGGTGAAGTGTAGACAGCCTACCTGTATGCAACTTAAGGGGCGATTCACAAATAGTGTGTCATGAATGCAGCAGAAGGTTGTCTGTTCATTAAGCCCTCTATTTACCACAAAATCTATTGAAAGTGCCTCTTCTTGGGCACTGGTATGACCCTGCTTTTTTAACAGTTCTGAGCCTGCTGCGCGAGCTATAATTCTTTACATGTGCAGCGGTGGCATTCATATCTATTTACAGTAAATGTTTAATGTTTGTAGAACTCTTGAAACGTAGGTTACAATCTCGGGAGGATGTACAAAGTCAGTCATTAAGCTTTGCTTTGAAATGGGATTTACCCGGTCTATTTCATTATAGCACCTACCGTTTCCAAAATAATATCAGTTTACTTGCCACTTTTTTGCTCACAGCACATTAATCACAGAGCTTCCAGAAATTTTTGACGATAGGTGTGGCCACAGCGAGACGTGAAAGCAGTGGTTTAATGAGAGAGCGGACTATAGACCAGTAGTAGGCTTTGTTGCGCTTTAAATATGCACACTAGCTTTTACAACTGTTCTGCAACCATGAAAGCAACTTCTACTGGATAGGCCTACTGTATGCACTAATGCAAACACGTAGCCTGAAAACACATGATGTATAAAAACCACATGCGAGTTCCTTCTATGCAGAAACTCTTTGCAGTTCCAAAACCTCTGCTGTCAAATTTGAACAGGCGTCCCCCCTCCCACCCATAGTGGAAGATAATTGGACAAAATTTGGAGGGCGGCCTTTGCTCGGTCGCGAACCAAAATTAGAGATGGTGGCGGAAGAGCCTCTAAGAAAAATGCACACCTGTGCTCCTAATGAGATGCTCTATTAAATACGCATGAATTTACTGTATTCCCTGAACAGGAGGGAATCCTCGCGTTAAATGTCATGTGTTATGACAAGAGGGACATGACATGACACATGACATTTGTAATGCCATGTGTTATGACAAGACGTGCGAACTATGGCGTATCAATGTGGAGATTGTGATGTGATTGCAATTACTTCAGTATATTGGAGAAAAAGGCATGCTGCACTGCACTACTGTTCTTGCTGTTTGTATGCTTCACTGCACTGTACTTGTGAGTTGCTTTGAAGCATGTTAAAACCAGTTCTTCATTTTAAAGTGCAAATAAAGGTTCTTTCGTTATATTTTTATACACATGCATTGGTCGTTAGTGCTCCATGCCATGCAATTCGCATCCTATTTGATGTCTTCTTTGGCCGCAAATGCGATGCCGCTCTGCGCAGTCGAAGAAGGTCTCTGAACAGCCTACAATTTGTCTCTGAATCCTGTACGAGCTCTGTGTTTAATAAAGCTTGATTTCATTTAGCACTATGGATAACTGTGTGAACGTCGTGCTTTGTGAGTGTGATTACTTTGTATATTTTTGTATGTAACCTCCCTGCTGTAATGCCCAATGGGGCGATGTAGGTATGCAATAAGTAAATAAATAAATAAATAAATAAATAAATAAATATGTGACAACACATTTTGAGTCATGCTTTATATTCAGGTACGATTACATTGTGTATGTCAGGGCCATATATCCCGTGCATCATATGCACCATAAAAACAGCGCTGGGGCCAGGATTTTCCCTCTGTGGCAGGAGCCACTATGATTAGTCTAGTGGCCATAAAAGGACTAGAGCCCTTTAGCTCTAAAGGGTCAGTTTTTTTAGCGCTTCCATGGGAGCCAACTGGGAGAGGGGTACCGCTCAAATTATGGAATTTTTCGCATGGGCGTTGGGGCGTAATTGTGCATAAACACCCCTACACCCTTTTTGCCATATGGGTGTAATCTTGCTGTTACACACCCATGGGTGTGAACAAGAATATTCACACCCATGGGTGAAAATTTGGAAATACACCCATTTTATAGGCGTAATCCTGCTTGTAACACCCATTTTGTGGGGTGTAGGGGTGTGAGTTATAGACACCATATTACACCCATATGGGTGTAATCTGGTTTACAGTGTACAGGAGTTCGATATGACGATTGTTCACAAGTCGGGAAAACGACACACGGACGCTGACTGCCTGTCTCGATCACCGATACAGTCGGCTGCTCCTCTCGATGAAGAGACGGCATTCCTCGGAATCCTCGACACGTCTACAATTGCAGACCAACAGCATGACGATCCTGAGCTGCTTGGTCTAATTAATTATTTAGAAGGACGAACTCAGAACGCGCCCAAAGTCTTTGCAAGAGGATTATCGTCATTTTGTTTGCGAAACAAAGTCCTCTACAAAATGAACTTCTCGTCAGACGGATCCACCTACCTGCTTGTCGTCCCTGAAGCCCTTCGTTGTGAGGTATTGCAAGCGTGCCACAACGAGGTCACCTCTGGGCATTTAGGCTACACGCGCACACTGAGCAGAGTGCGGGAGCGGTACTACTGGCCAAGACTCGCCGCTGCCGTGAAACATCACGTTCTGACCTGCCTCGATTGCCAGCGGCGCAAGTCACCTCCGACGAGACCAGCCGGCTTGTTACACCCAGTCCAGGTCCCACCAACGCCGTTTGACCAGATCGGAATGGACCTTTTGGGTCCACTTCCTACCTCTAGTGCTGGTAACCGCTGGGTTATTGTGGCCACCGACTACCTTACTCGCTACGCCGAGACAAAAGCCATCCAGAGAGGCACAGCAGAGGAGGTCGCCCGATTTTTCATAGAGAACATTGTGTTGAGACACGGCGCACCATCGATCGTTATAACAGATCGCGGAACCGCATTCACAGCAGCACTTTTAGATCATGTGTTGGTGCTCAGCGGTACTATTCACCGTAAGTCGACGGCCTACCACCCACAAACCAACGGACTGACCGAGCGGCTGAACAAAACCCTTGAAGACATGCTTTCAATGTATGTCGACATAGAGCACAAAAATTGGGACGAGATTCTACCCTATATAACGTTTGCTTATAACACTGCTAAGCAAGAAACGACACGTATGACCCCATTCCGCCTTGTTCATGGAAGAGAAGTAAGGACGATGTTGGACGCGATGCTGCCACATGAATGCGATGACGTTGAGACGAGTACCGAAGCTTTTACTCAACGCGCAGAGGAAGCCAGGCAGCTCGCACGTGTGCGAATATACCAACAGCAAGAGCACGACGCAAGTCGCTATAATCTACGTCATACACCTGTGACCTACGAAACCGGCGACAGGGTATGGGTGTGGACGCCTGTACGAAGACGGGGACTATCCGAAAAGCTTCTTAGAAGATACTTCGGACCTTATAGAGTGCTACGACGACTAAGTGACGTCACCTATGAGGTCGTTCCGGATAGCCCCCACTGTACGAAGCGTCGCCAGCACCGACCTGAACTTGTGCACGTCGTGCGCATAAAACCTTACATAAGCGAGTGACACTGCTACGGACTGTCGCTCTTTTGCAAACGTGTGACCATAGCATCGGGGCGATGCTCTTTTAAAGGGAGGCAAATGCCGCGCCCGTTGTATGCATGAAACGAAGACGATGTGGGCTCTTACAGCCTCGCGGAACGTGTCATTGACTGAAGAAGAAGACGTTCTCGTGTTTATGTTTTGGCCTTTGCTGCTGCATAAAACGGGCTGTTTGCTGTTCTGTTAAACGTCTTGGTTGTCCGTTTACGGGGTACCGCGACAATATCTTAACCCAACAAGTCATTTGTATATCAGTTCAAAAATATTCTCCTCATTGTAATGAAGGTGGTATACCACCGATTTGCGACTAAGCGCAATCATAACAAACTTGTGCGGAAATCGGATATCCATAATCATGGCCATTCGTAATCACTCAGGTACAGCCGCGTCCACGTCTGTGTAGAGCGTGCGAGCAGCCGGTTTTTGTATCGAGGCACGCTAGGTTTTTGTAGAGTTACTGTATATGCTCCCTACTGCTACCTTCGGTAGCATATACAGGTACACTAGGTGGATGGATGGATGGATGCTGTGAGCGTCCCCTTTATAACGGGGCGGTGACATGTCTGCCACCAGGCTCGAAAAAAAACTTTCTTTTTATGTTAACCTAATGCCTTATCTACATTGATTAAATCTATGTTATTATAGCAAAGAAAAATACGAATTCACGGTCCATCTCTCTGACTCTTAAGGCAGAATGACCTTATTTTTTCCCCTTCTTCATTTTTGTCCTTTATCTCTACTTTTCTGCCACCAATACTCTAACCGTCTCTTACTTATTTCTATCGAGGACGTGTTCAGCTTTCCATTGTTGTCCCTAAAACCCAAGGCTTCATGTAGACTCGTGGATATCGCCACGTTCAATCAGTACATGTTCCATCGTTTCCTTAGTTCCCCCCACAGCATGTACATTGTTCTTCTTCGTCACAGAATCTCGCTTTATAGCTGCGCGTTCTAAGGCAACCCGACCTTGCTTCAAACAGTAAAGCGCTTCCCCTTGAATTATCATAAAACCTCTCCCTCCTTATTTCGTTTTTTCCCTTTCGGTAGTCACTGAGAGCCGGCTTCTTTTCCATCGCTGTCATCCAATAAGTCATCTCCGCCTCTCTGACTTTTCGCTTAATGCTCCTTGTTGCCATGTCGCCCACACTGCTAGCCGTATATTTACTGGTGAGCCTCCTAGTTCTTTTTCTCCACTGCGTGTCGACGCTTTTTCTCCGCGGGGCGACACCTTACGGCAGTCGCGGGCTCTGACGTGATCAGCATGACTATTTGGTCGCGCATGCTTCTGACACACCACGTCAAAGCCCGAAACTGCCGCAATGTGTCACCCCGCAAAGCAAAAACCGGCGGCTCGCGCGCTCTACACAGACGTGGACGCGGCTGTACATTCGAAAACAGTTCAACACTTCCTTCTGTAGTTCATAATCCGCCGTGTAATGACAATATATTTTGATGCGCGTTCTGTTATTCTTATATTTGTATATGGATGATAGAATACGATGTTTGATTCGGAATATGAAATTGCCCATATAGTTTTTTGAAAGCTCTAATGCAGCACTTATGCGTGGAAACTGATGTCTGAACTTAATAAGTTGCCCGGCTGCCTCTACAAAACCGAAAAAAATTTATTTTTCGCGCGCTTCTGTATCCTGTACTAAACTGTATCCCGTTATATTGCGTGGAATGGTCCAATGCCCCTTATTTTATTTCGTATTTTTTTTTTGCAAACCTCCTCATAGTTAATATAGACTTATTCGGAGCACCACTACATTCCGCAGTCGTATTAGATAGTAAACTCTACGAAAAAAAAAGAAGTCATCCATATTATTGAAGGCCATCGTGGAAAGTCTTTCTATTAGCCAACCACACTTTTTTATAATGAGCACGAAGTATTAAGAGCTAGGCGCTTATGTTTTCCTTTATTGAAATACGTACGCAACAACGGAGAATCTGTGTTTTTTTCTGCGCATAAAAGATCTTTTCACAATATCTTTTGTGAAGCAAACGCCAAATAGCACCCACAGAAAGAGCTCCTTTTCTCAAACTGATTGCTTCAAGCTTACGCGACAAGTTGGACAAACGATTCACGAGTAACAGAAAAGTCTGCCATCACTATATCAAAGGCTGTCATCATGAAAGTCTTTTTGCCTTCAGTCCATAACCAGCGGAAAGCGTCACTTATTTATATCATTACGGGGTGCCACTGGTGTTACAGGACTGGTGTAATAAATGTAATAACAGCGCAACAAACAAGGACGGGTCAAGAACACTCACAAAGCGCTAGATGGTTATTCCATAATGAAAGTAACACCAGAGGCACTCCCCACTACACCCTCCTCAGTATCAGCACAGTGAAGAGGTGTCCAATTTGTACCACATGCTGTTGGCATGTTATTTAAAGGGGCCCTGCGACACTTTTGCGACCGCCTTATTTAGCACCGGAACGCGTATAGTAATGAATGCCGAGACGAATGCAACAAGAATGATGCAAATTGGTGCCCCAAAAGTTAAGTTATGAGTCCTCAAAGTTCAAAACTCGAGCAGACGACGACGAGAAACGTTCCCTTTCGTATTTCACTCTCCCGCTGACGTCAAAGGCCGCTTCCAATCAGCGCGAGCGTCTCATAAAGACCTACCGGAAATGTCACCTCATGGTGGCCTTCACACAGAACCTTGCTACTGCTGTTTTTGACGGCGTCGTTACCCTGGTTAGGCGCTATACTCGGCGACAACTTTTCTTGGCACTGCAGCGAAGGCTACAGAGCCAAATCGCGCGTATCCTACCGCTAATGAATGTAGTCCTACTATTGTGTCCTTATTTTCTACGTGAGATATGAAAAATACTGCCTTCATTTTTTGCATGTAGCTCTTTGACAGAGGAAGCAGCTCACACCAGTAAGATATACGTGTTTGTTTTAATTTATAAGTTGTCACTTCGCGTTTTTGAACGCGTGAGAAAGCCGCGCCTTTTACGTGTACCTCGAACGCCAAGCGGCGTCTGCGTCGATATGAAACGCTGATCGCGCACAGCCATCACTTTCTACAGCGGTACGGAACGCATGACATACCGGACTACTTCGCGTAGTAGTACATCTGCAGAAGCCCCGCCTCCGTAGCCTTCGCTCCAGTGCCAAGAAAATTTGTCGCCGAGTATAGCAGTGAAATGCAAGGAGCACCTTGTGGCGTTGCATCGAACGCGACCAGCGCTTCGAGAAACGCGCATCGACGTGGTCTGCAGTGCGACCCAGCGACGCCCGCGTTCCAGGACGGCTGCGGCGCCTGGAGACGCCGGGGACGGCTCCACCCACTGGGGCTATAAAAGATGGACGCACAATAAACGGGGGGGCTTTTTGGTTTGGGGCTTGAACGCTTGCCTCTTGTGTTCTTTCTCCGGCGCGTCTGCCCCGACACGGTGGCAGTAACGCGACATGGTGTCAGAAGTTTCCGGCTGACGTCAAGAAAATACTTCTTCGTCTCGGAGGATCGCTCTACAAAGCGGACGACGACTCCAACATGCCTGGTGACGGAACAGCTTGTTCCTTCCCGAACAGCCCGTGCTGCCCGGCTCGCTGGCAGTCGGTGAAACGATACACCAGCAGGAGTGTTGCCACTGCTCGCGCAAACTAGCAACTGCGCATCGAATGCGCACGCACGCAGGCGATTACACGGGTGTGGCACTACACTACAATGTACTTTCGCCGAAAGGCCAAGCAGCAGATTTTAGGTACGATGAACGATCAGCAGTGCACACCACCACGAGAACACCGCAAAAAGCAAAACATCGGAATGCATCGTCCTCCACCCCCCCTCCCCCACCTAGTTGCACAGGACACCTAGTGTTGGTTTCGTTGTTCTGAAAACACGTCATTTAGAAACAGAAGTTATTTCTTTCTGAGAAAGTATATAAAGGGTTTTTATTGTTTTTAGCATTCACTCGTACGGCCTAGCTACCATCGTATGAATACTGCACGTCACGTGTCGCGTCAAGCCAATCAAAAACGAACGGTCTTTGTCGTCACTGTCACATTACATGACGTCACTTCCTGTAACAGAAATAGCCGATGTGTGTCGCCATAGTTCGAAATCAAGGTAGTTTATCCGGTGAATTAAAATTATAACAGCTTCGATTTCGGCGTTGCCACTTGCGCAACGATATCGGTGCATTGCACAGTACCAGAAGAACCGATGAAAAAGGCATGCTCAAATTGTGTCGCAGGGCCCCTTTAAACTCTAAAGTGAACCCCATTTCAAACGTTTCGATGGAGCAGTAGGACGGCATTCTTCTCAGCGATCACCCTGACCGCCAGCACTGACCTGTGGAGAGGGCGAAAGCGGTAGCGTTAACCAGTAAACTGAATGACTAGGCAGCCTACTCACGTGCTGTAACAAGAATCCATGGGAAATGAAATAGTTCAATCAACTTCCTCCATTACACGATCTCCTCACTATTACCGCCGAAACGACGATAAATGGGTCTGAGATATCGTCGCAGAAACGACTCCGCAGCGCAAGCATTTATATGCATGCAGGTGAGTCGAGAGTAAACGATGATTAGGCGAGGAGAGACTTCTTTCCGGTTCAATCTGCAAGACATCGAAGTTAAGGTCAGTAACGCTCCATTCGATAGTCGTTAATTCATCTATAAGTGAAGTGTTGTTGAACAGTAGGTTCAGTGCTGTGGGTACGACAAATGAAGCTCAGACCGACAGATGATCTGTGAACTCAATAGAGGGGAACCTGAACCGGCGATCGGTGCCCTTGAAGAAAAGCACCGTCGGGTCCTGACAGCAGCCATGCCGACAGAATGATCTACATTCGTATAATAAAATCACATTGCTTAAGTCCACAGCAGCCAGCAGTGTTCACTCTTATTCTAGCATCTGTTGTAGCATATATGTTGAACAAATGTCACTCCAAGATGGCGCATTGGTCACGCTACAAGTTACAACACGGAAAAGATTTGAGCCGCCCGGCGCGGCTCAAATCTTTACCGCCCGGCGCGCAGAAAACGGGGCTCTGTTACCAGAGGCCAGAACTACCGGTGACAAGTAAGTGACGAAATTTGAATTACCGCGTGTCGTGGCCGTATCTTTTCGTGAAAATCGGCAAGTCTTCTCACGTGCGCCGGCGGATCGCCTTAGCTTTGCTTGTGGTGTTTGGTGCTAATCTGTGTATTTCGAGATGTGCGCAAGAAAACCGCAATATCAGCCTTTTCTTTCGTTGCGAAGCGTAAAACTCGGGGGGTATGTAGCAGGTGCGGTGCTTCTTCCAGACAGGCGAAATAGTTTTTTTTGCTCCTGTTCATAGATTTACAAAGAAACAGATAAGCACCACGCATCTCACTCAAAGAATAAGCTGACTACTTGTGTATTTCAGAAAGCTTCCCGATTTCGATGACCATATTCTGCTTCAGACAGAAAATTAGGTGGGTAGATGAGATTAAGAAGTTTGCAGGTATAACGTGGCAGCAGAAAGCACAGGACCGGGTTGATTGGCGAAACATGGGAGAGTCCTTTGCCCTGCAGTGGGCGTAGACAGGCTGATGATGATGATGATTCTGCTTCGGCGCACCTTGATTCAAGTTTCCTCATTTTCTTGTCACTTGAAGTCCCGGTCTGACGTAACAGAGAGGCCGCATCTTCCGCGCGCCGGGCGCGATCAGTTTAGATTTCGCCCTTAAAGTTCGATGGCGAATATCTCGAATTACGTGCAACTTTCGTGCTTTCAAAAAAATGGGTAGGCCATAAATTGGCAAGCACTACAACTTTCTAATATAAGCAACTGCCCTCAAGTCAATAATTAAAAAGTTAGTTAACGAGTTTTTGTTAATTAGTCTCGTCAACGTCATTCTAGTTGCAGCGAAGTATTTCAGCCTCGACATAGAGTACGCATGCGAAAACGACTGGAGCACGATTGCCATACAATGTTTATGAAAAATCTCTATTGTCTAAAAAAAATAAAACCCTATAAGTCAACTGTGTTATGTTTCCGGGCCAATATTTTTCGAAATTTTGAATCATACCAGCGGATGCGTAACTAGCAAAAGATTGTAATAAAGATAAAGGAATTAATGAGAGCAATTTGTGTTTTTCTAGTGAGAGTGAGAGGATGAAGGCAGAAAGAGAAGACACCATACACGTGCATATTTATGAAAGGAGGTTTTTTTTTTTTTTTTTTTTTTTTTTTTTTTTTTTTTTTTTTTTTTTGATATGATATGTAAGGAGATGTTGGCGCACAAGTCAGGCGCCGGCTACTCCTTTGCCCTTGAGTGAGTACTGAATATACATCTTAACAAAGGAAAAACAAAGAGCAGTACATGGAAAATAAAACACAAGAGCACACATATGTAAAAACACACCCACAGAACAACACCATCACAACGTATAAGAAAATGTCCGAATGCCAATGAATAATGTCTCTGATGATGTGTGTGGTCATCATTGAGTCCCACCGGCTCAGCACAGCAGTCAACACGTCTAGTCCTTATGGGGATGAATTCGATCATGTGGACATAACAGTCACATGCACTTCAGCATTCACACATAACATGCACTTCAGCACACATATATAATGCCTGTCATATGATAGTGCGTATTACAAGTAAGACATGTGATTATATGAATATAAGTTCCTTATTTCTTAATAATTGCCAGCAATTCCGCTGTCTTCTAAAAAACGTTTTAGCGCTTTTAGGGCGTACTTCTGTAAAGCTCCGGTTGGCCACGGGCCCAGAAGTTTCTTGATACTGAACTCTACAGGTTGAAGGAAACTGCCACTTATATAACACTCATATTCTGGACTGACTCTTGCTTTGGGACAATGAAGCCACTCTACAGAACTAAATTATTACTTTACATTAAAAGAAGGAACCGGAGATTGGCCGAAATGATAAAAGAAATACAAATGTATTATCGTTCCGGCTGGCCCACGGGAGCCTTGTTCGCAATCTGTCCGAACAAGGATTCCGTGGGGGAGCCGAAATAATAACACATTGGTGTTTTTTTAAAAGTGATTTTGGTCGGTGTCCGGATCTCTTCTTTTGAAATGTTTCATCCCGACCAAACAGGCTTCCGTCACTGTTTTTTTTTTTTTTTTGTTCGTATGGTACGCGGTAGTCGATTGCTGACAAATGTAAAAGCGAAAGCTCGCATCCGTGTCAAGGATCCGTGTCGTCTCCTAACGTTTGCTTTCGAAATTTAACCGGTGTCACTGTAGCACCTCTGTTTTCATTTTTTCTGCTTCCTTCTTTGTAATAAACTAGGAACTGGCCGTAGCGTTGAATGACCGAGCCGCGCGTCATAAGCCTCACGAAGGCGAAGTACAAACGCTTGCTCGCGAGAGGGGGAATTCCCGACGGGCGCGTCTCTCGCGAACTCGTCGAGGAAACCTAAGCCCTCTCGACGACATCGGCCTGATCCTTTCGCACGCGTTCGGGGTGGGACTGTTGCCCGGCCGAGAGGCAAGCTTCCTCCGGGTCCGTCCGGATGGGCCGCCGATGCGGGATTTTTTAATAACGAAACCAACAAGAAGTGACGCGACCTCCCGGAATCAAAAGAAAATGAAAGTCTCGGCGTAATGAAGCCCGATCCTTTACCCTTCCCGCGGCCCTCTACGAGAGGGATCGGAGTATAAATGCTGGAGCATCGCTCGTAAGCGATCCATTCGCTCCTTCACTGCCTTCGCTTGTGCCTTGGAGGGTCCTCTGTTAGACAAGTGTTCTGCAAACATGTGCCGTGTGTCAATTTGCGTTCTCGCACTGCTCATAGGTGAGTTTTCACTGCATTTGTTGCTCTTTTTTTTTTTTTTTTTTGACGTGTAAACAACAGAATCTCCTGATTACTGCACATTAATAGGGGTGATTGAAGATAACCGTTGCTTTCTTACGATTAACGCTTCGGTGCGCGCTTGTGTAAAGTTCAGTTTTAATTTCGTGCGTCTCTGTAAACATCCATAATATGAATCCAAATATTGCAGTTGCAATTGCATTTCATTCCTGATTGTGTTTAAGCTCTGCTGTGGTCTATGCACTGTACGCATTAAATGCACCAATAATACTTGTGTTTTATACTAAAAATGAAACAATAATTACTTGTAACGTTTGCTCGTTACCACTATACATCTTTCTGCTTGTGTTTATGTGGCGAGGAAGCAAGACCTCGAGGAGCACAACGCACGAGACTGACGTAAACGCCGTTTCGCGATGAAAGCTCATCCTCCCTGCGTGGAGGGAGCCTAATCGATTATGCAGGCACTTTCAATAAAGTTGTTCTGTATCTAATTACTAGTTCTAACGATCAAATTATTAACGATCAAATATTTTGGAAAGACTTTTTGCATTGGATCTGTTATATACCCCAATTGTCATAAATGATTCACGTGTTTACTTTTGCCTTTAGCGTTGCTTATAAGAAAAGTACTAATTGTTTTTTTCGCTCTTTATCTCTTATTTTTCAAGCTGTCACCATGGTTGTGGGGCAGGTGAGCACACTTTGTCTAAGTTTTAATTATGATTACAACTAGCAACTTTTAATTTGTAAACGACACTATATGGTTTTATACGTCCATAGCCATTTTTATGCCTCACCAGTGGCGCATACCCGAATATACGGGTATGTACGACACGTGGCTGGCGGAAAAGGTTTGACGACGTACACGACGAGATTTTCACGTTATTCATGTCATGACCAGCCAGACATATTCGTCAAATCCTTTTAACCTCCCATACTAATTTTGGTCTGCCCCAAGTTAAGGAGGCGATCACGAGAGCACCCAGACGTAGGCGCCTAGCTAGCTAGCCAGATAGATAGATAGATAGATAGATAGATAAATAGATAGATAGATAGATAGATAGATAGATAGATAGATAGATAGATAGATAGATAGATAGATAGATAGATAGATAGATAGATAGATAGATAGATAGATAGTCTTAGATTTTCTTGAAGCATGTACCAAGTTGCCCAACAACAAGTTTTACTAATGGCAATCATTTCCTTTTTTCTTTTCTTTTTTTGTGTCCATTAGGGAGGACGTCCAAATTTTAACTTCAAGCCCGATCCTCCTCGGGTAAGTGTTCTAAGCGTGTGAATCTAATGCCTTTGTCACGTCCGCAGTTTAAAAGATTCATCTAAACCAATGGTCATTAACATGTTATGCTGCCTTGACCGTGGAGAATACAGCAGCGTTAGTACAAGTACAAACCATTATTTGTTGCACTTGTGCGCAGCTAAAGGATGTAACCCTCCCTTTAGCTGGCCCATAGTCGGGACGATGGGACAGGTGAAAGAAGTAACAAGACCAGCGCTTTGTCCTCCTCATCTATTTGCCTGATTCGTTGTCAGCTCTGTTCACCGTAAGAAAACACTAAAGGATGGTCAGCAATGGCGATAGTAATCGGATCCCTTGTCAAAATGTTACCTCCGGGTGACACGCATCTTTTATTTGCACATGAGTCACCGACCATTCTAGCGTAATTTGTAGTGATCACGCACGTTCCCGAATGTAGGCTACTATTCGACTCATGCACGGTCTAATTACAGAAGTTATTTTTTTATGTAATTGGCCATAACATTTGAGAAGGCTTGGTTAGCGTGTCTTGAACCCAACGGGTACAGTAAAAGCTTTCAACCGGTCATAAATGGTCACCGGGGAAAAAAAAAGCAACAACCAATTAGCACACGATTACAAGGCACGCCGTAGTTGGAAACTACCGATTAATTTTAACCGCTTGGGTCTATTTGACGTGCAGCTAAACCTTAGTGTTCGACTGTTTTTGTAATTTGCACTCATCGAACTGCGGCTGCCGTGTGTGGGAGTCCAGCCCATGCCTCCGCCTTTAGCAGGGCTTCACAGCAGCCGCTAAGTGACTGCGATGGTTAAATTAATAATTTCAATTACCATGAAGTACGGAACATTAAATTAATTATTGTTTTTTAACTGCAACGCAGTGTTTAATTTTGCATACTAATGAAACACTGTTTATGTGTATGAAGTAGTCATTTCTTTTTTAATGATTCGGTCCCCACAGATACGAATACATCTTTCAGCTTACATGTCACTGGAAGGAATCTAGGGTTGTATTCACGAAGGTTTTTCATTCGGAACCAAAGTTTCCTGTTCGCGGCTCGCCTTCGCTCATAATACGTCGGTCATGACGATTGGCTAGCGGAAATGGCTGACATCGGCCACCCGTCCGCATCTTGTGTCGTTACTTAAGTTTTTTGTTTAATCGATAAAACCCATTGTGAACATGAAATGCTATATACTAATTCACTACGGTGCCTTACAGGCAGACCATTGCTTTCCTTTCCATACACGGCACAATCACGAACGAGTCTAGACCCTGCGTTTCCGATCTGTTCACGGACCTCCTGTTTCTCGTTCTCTTGCAGCATCGTCTCAACGTGTTCGGATCGGGGTCCGGCAACAGCGGTCGCAACTTCAACGCCAACGTGGGCGCCCGCGGCGAGTACGACTTGCACCGCTCCAAGAACGGCGGTCGTATTACCGGCTACGCCCAGGGCTCGATGAGTTTCGGCCGCTTCGACGGCCACTCGTACCGAGGAAAGCCGCAGGGGGAGGTTGGAGTGAGGGCCCACATACCATTCTGAAGAGGACGTCTTAGTGGTTACGACGACGGGCGAAGTTCTGCGCCTGAAACCTGGCAATCTTCGCCGCAGTGCGCAAGAACGATTGGAAGATTTGTGTTCCGAATAATGGGTCCTTCAAATACTTTCTGTGTGCGCTTTTGTTTGGGACTTGTTTTTCTTGTCCGTTGTTAATAAAATTAATGAGAAACACTTTGCACGCTTTATCACTTCGAAAACACCCAAAACTAGAGCTGCACAATGACAGTGTAACCTAAATTGATCGCTACCAACAACGGTGGCTCAGTGAATGTACGGCATTTTGCTCCCAATCACGCGGTCCCGGATTCCATTGCAGGCCATTAAGTCCGCATCGTCAAGAACCAGCGTCGTTGACGACGTGTATGCAAGATCGGTTTTTCATACGTTTATGAGTGAACGCTCTTTTGCAACCGAATACGTTAAAGGAGTCGTCAAATGAAAATGAAGCTGCCCGGTTGCAATTTTTCCTGCTTCAATGAGGATTAGACATGCCGATTCCGAAATATTTCGGCGCAATATCCAGTCTATAATTAATGACGCCCGTTTGAAATCGCAGTCTTTTCGGGCTCCTAAGCGACTATGCGGCACTACTGGCCATCATAGGCACTAACGAGTGACGTCAGTGAAACGTCACGGTAAGAGAAGTTATAAACAGAGAGTTAGCTTTTTTTTGCTCCAAAATAATAGATTTATAGGAACCTAGGAAAGAAAAATATAACATAGCAATTTTTGAGCTCTGAGCTGTGTATACTGTGGAAGTACAGCAAGTGATCTGCTTGGTTCCGCTTTCATGTACATCCGGGCTCCGTCACGTGTTGCCTTCGCTCGCTCGGCGCAGCGTGCTAGCGTTTTTCCTACTGGTTGCGTTAGGTTGTGTTTTACGGCCTGTTTTGGATGGCTTATATAGTCTTCGCTATGCCTACCGTGTGCATCGTCAGACAGTTCCGCACAACTTATCAAAGTGGAAACAACGTTCGTGGCGGCTTTACTGGCTTCGCTGCGCCGCAATCGAAACAGTATGATGCTACGAAGCTCGGTCAACTATGCCTCAGCAAACATAGCTGCGTCGCCATGTTTTGTCCACGACAGAGGCTTTTCATTAGCTCACTTAAAGTGACGTAAGCTGTACAGTTGAAGGGAACGTGAGCGGGGAATCGAAATTGTGCTTTTAGGGTTATTAAATGAACCCGGACGATGAAAAGAGTTGAGGTATAGTATTGAATGGACGGCCAGGATTCTGAATACACGGGTAGTTGAAAATTTTCGGAAAACGTTTCACGACCCCTTTAAGACATCTGTATTTTTACTGACATAATGCACATTGGTATAGCAACAGATATTCAACCTTGGGAAGAAAAGAAAGAAATATAAGCAAATTTATAATAGCTAGCTCTATCGCAGACCGGGAGCGTTTTAGAAATAGTAATAATCTGTCGTCAAGTTGAAGAATTCTTTTTACCTTTGCAAGCGAGAACCCAATTGATCACAATTTCACCAGGCCACAGGGAAAGATGATATTCCTAAGCAATGCAGAAGGTTGACAACAACGCGTACGCAATAGGGTCGCTCCACACCAAACATTCCAGCCAGTTTGACGACCATCTCAACTGTATTCGAAAAAAAAATTGCAAATTTACTGCATTGAAAACAGTGTATAGCTAAAACCTAGAGAACAAAAATTTTGGTCACCTGGGAGCCCGCCGAATTTCGCATAATGTAGTCTGAGTGACGTTTGCCAGAAAATTTATTCTGAGAGTATCGTTTCTCGTTTGAATACAAAATTTGGTTTAATTATTAAGCAAAGGCGTTTGTGTAAGGTGTTGGAAGCTCAATAGTGTTACTGAGCGATGAGGTTCTGGACAACAAAGACCCTCCAACCACGTATAATGAACTTACCAAGAACTTTTATCTGAGGAGGCGAAAGTATCCGCCGCCACACAGTAAATTGAACAGGCCTCAGGCGTTGACACTCAGACTCTTGCAGGTCGGAGCATATCCCAGTCCCGCACTCTTGCACAAGATCTACCCAGAAATTCAGACGTCAGACACTTGCGTGCTTTGCTCAGACTTTGCCAGCTTAGAACACATGCTCTGGCGGTGCCCTGCGTTACGGGTTCACGAGGACGTTACATCGTCCAAGTGGGATGCTGCGCTGCGCAGTCCGGATTTGAAAAAAAAGCCGGCAGATCCCACGCACTGTGGGAATCGATGTAATGCGAAGCAGCCAGGAAGGAGCAAATCATGAGAGCACAAATCAGGAGAGCACAAAGTCGTAGGCGGCTAGATAGATAGCTAGATAGATACGCTCAAAGTCGCCGAAGTTCGCTAAGAAATGCTTCGCATTTAAAAAACAGCTATGGGCAGTCCAACGGGCCCACGACGTGGCGGAGAGGCAAGGCCTATCTGTCCCGACGTGGGAGCGGCCCGCTACGTGCTAGTTCACGCCCCGACGGACATAAATAAAGTTTCTCCATACCATACCATACGCCTCAAGAAATGTTGCCAAAATATTCCATTTTTGCAATTTTTCTCTTGAAATATTGCGCTAGCTATGAATATCTCTATAACGAATACTTACTCTACGGAAGGTCCATTTTGACTTAAAAACATTTCCAGACCCCTGAAGCTTGTAAATTTTAAGAGAAAAAAAATTATGGTTAGAGAAAATCTTCATTTTGGTCAACATTGAGACACAATTTACACCAGTTCGTGCTCCAATTAAAAATCAGCTTTATACCTCAGTCGAAACCGAATTAATAGTTCTTATGCGATAAGTTTTATCATTAGATTTCTTGTTTTAAGGAAGAAAATAATTTTTTAAGCCGCTGATCACTTCACAGCAAGTGGTTGCTTCACTCCCTGCAAGTAACGGTGGCTACAATAGTAAAAGTGTTGCTTCTCACATCACGGTCTTATTCACTGCTCACGTATTCGAAGTACCCCCAGAGCGTCACATAGTGAAGTGTTACATAAAATGAATCTAGTGAAACTTAGAAAGCAAGTGAAAAATGGTGTTTGGTGAAAGCGTACATGACCACATAGTTAATTACGAGCAAGGACGACATCCTAATTATACTTTAGGTGGCCTGTACGAGCCCCATTTTTGTCTGGACATGATAGTGAACAGTTAATTTTTATTCCCGCTTGACACTGTTCCTGAACATGGTACATTGTTGTTTAAGAATTGTTGACACTTTTACGCCCAAAAACCATGATATGGATATGAGGGAGTCCGTTGTCGAGGGCTCCGAAAATTTCGACCACCTGGGGTTCTCCAACGTCCACCTAAATATAAATGCAGAGTCGTCTCCACGGAAACGCGGCCGCCACGGCCGGGATTCGATCGCCCGACCTCCGGGTCAGCAGTCGAGCAGCATAACCACTACACCGCCGCCGGGGGGTCAGCACGGTACATGGGCAACGCAGTAGTTGTTGATAACGCAAGTGCCATTCTCATAAGTTTTCTGGAAAAATGCGGCATGCTTGTGTTCATTTTCTCTCGCGCTTTCAGACGTCTGCTGCAGATACACTTGAATAATAATAATAATAATAATAATAATAATAATAATAATAATAATAATAATAATAATAATAATAATAATAATAATAATAATAATAATAATAATAATAATAATAATAATAATAATATTATTATTATTATTATTATTATTATTATTATTATTATTATTATTATTATTATTATTAGTCGTAGTAGTAGTAGTAGTAGTAGTAGTATAAAATATCTGCCGTTTAAAACTGTTGGGCCCAATGACATTGTCCGACGTGATGTGACATAAGCACACACCCTGAAACGTTTGCACAGACTTAGAAAACAGGAGAGCAGGACTTCAAGTTACATTCGTAGTATTGAACTAACGCGCAAACAG